>JAUUDY010160640.1:2321-13347 GCA_032361765.1 Panulirus inflatus
TCTGCTCTTGTGGAGTCTGTATATGTCCTAGCCCCCATAAATTGTGCACTGTAAGCACCATTGAAGGGGCTTGTGGGGCACAAGTACAAGGTAAGTTTAATGCATATGTACACTAAAGTCCCAGTATAAAAGAATTATTTTCAAGCTGGTATGAAACTACCCATTTATATTATTCACATATCAAAAAGCACAGAGGGGTGTGTTAACCTAAGTTTTATGATTGGGTTTATATGACAGCTGGAGGGAAAGCACTTGCCAGATATAAGATATAGAGGAAAGTAGTATCGTTTGAAGCTTTAGGAATACATTCTTATTTTTTCCATAAGTTGGTAATAGTGATATAAAGAAATTCAGTTTACTTGCTTTTATGCATGAGATTAACCCCAAATGGTTTTATTTGGGTTCTTGCATATTTCCTGTCTGTCTAGATTTACATGGTGTTAGTAACAGTTTTGTGATGATGTATCCTTTCTTGTAATTATATTCATATCATTATTTTCTTTCAGAGAAAGAAAAATTGCTATATAAAGTCATCTACTTGGGTCAAAGTGGATGGAAATGTGTGGGTCAAGTTACAAGCCTAACTTACTATGTTATGTCCTTGTGTCGCAGACATAACCTCCTACCCTCTAAACGTTCCATTCTTCTTTCATTACATGACCAGTACCAGGTCATACAGCTGTGCTTAGCAAAAATAAACAAAAATGTAAGTACCATGCTGTGCACTTTTTGTGCTTCAGCAGGATTCATTTAGTTTCTATGTATATATTTGTGTTATTTAATTTTGCTTAAGTGTACATATTCACTAGTTATGGAGACTCTTATGCCGTGGCCACTCTTTCAAGGGAGTTTCTGGAGGGAATGGGCATCAGATATAGATAGATATATATTCTCTTGATTCTTCATGTGAAAAACATTGATTTGCAATTCGAATTAAGGAGTAGGTTCTACCATTTTCTTAATGCAAATATATGTTGCCTTAAAAATGTGCATACCATTTTCTTATTCTTTTTACCCTGTAAATACACTGATGGTTGGTTTGTGTTAGTCATAGTGCTTATGTTGTTACACAATTTTATTTGGTGTTTATGTAATGCAAAATGAATACTATATTTTAAACTTATTAATGTTTTGTTTTCATAGCAAATATTGTACCTTCAAATGCTTGTCTTGGAAGGCTTCAAACCTTTCAAGTTAAGGAAAAGAGTAATAATCATTAGATATGGAAATGGTAAGCCAATATGTGTTTTAGACATGAGAAAGAAGTTATAGGGTAAAAAGTGGGTTTGCTTTTGTTATAGGGGAGAAAAGAACAAGTTTTATGTGTTTTAGTTTGAGAATGGGCTTGTAATACAGTTGTCCTACTGTATGAAAGAGGATGTTCAGAGAGTGTGAAAATGTTTAGAAAACTTATGGAACTGATAACCTCAATGTGGTTCCACATTAATAGCATGGTAGCCTCCCTGGCAAGATAAGACAGCTAGTTTAGGAACTTGTACAAGAATAAAGAATTGTTCATATTGTAGTGAATGTCATTGCAATCCTACCAAGTTCCTGGCATGAATCTGTGTCTCATGGGTTTAAAGTTTAGACAATGTTCTTTGGGGCCTTTTATTTCTCAAAAAATAAGGTCTAAAAGAGTAATGGATTTTAAGTGACTACTTTTAAGTGTAGAAGCTGAAGATAAAGGATGAGGTCCAAAGATGACGTAAGAGATTACAAATGTGAAAGAAGTCATAGTCACAAGACATATATATATGCCAGGGATAAGCTGTGTGAAGGCTGGGCTTCTGAAAGTGGGAGGTGATGTTAAGTAGCAAATTCACTTTGCTTCAGTATTTCTAGTAATTATTGTATAATTTTAGGACAAGTTATACAATAGAAACTTATTGTATTTTTTACAGAAACATGGAGAATTTATGGCAGCTGCAAGTGATGTGCTGGATGTGTGGAATGAAATGTATAGAAATATCTTGACTTCAGATCATGAGACTCTTAGTGAAAATTGTGAAGACTTAGGACTTCCATGTTCTGATAAGAAAAGGTAAGTCACATTTGGTAATCTTTTTTTTTATGTTTGGTACCTTTTAGGGATCTGATAAATAAAATGGTAGGAGGAAATCAAAGCTCACATAAATTAGACCCTACCCATCCAAACCATTCCACTAGTCAGTAATGGATCCCCCCAAAAAAACTAAGAAAGCTTACCTCTGTTGCACCTTTCAGTTGTACGACTGTTTAGAACTATTGATAAGTGTATGTTATGAATACAAAATTTACTTCCATGTATGTATGAAAGTATTTGAAGTGAAGCATAAACAAGTGCACTTTTAACTGTAGTGTAATAAGATGACAGGAAATTTTTCTATTGTGAACTCTCATTGTCAATATTAAAAAGCTAGTGCTGCTTTGGATTTTACAGTTACGATCCACTTGCAAGAGAAATGAAGGAAATCATCCAAGACTACCAAGAATTTCTTGTGAACTCAAGCTGTGTGGATCATTTTAGTATCTACAGCTGCTTAAGCAAAAACTTGAAACAAAATCAGGATCTTCAGAAGGATATTCTTTCTAAGGTAATGAGCACTAAATAATGAAGTAAGTAATATGTACCAGACTAATCAAGGATATTATATTTGGTACTGAGTTTTAACAAAATCCTTTAGATATAACCTTCATTCATGTAAAGTTTAGTCAGGCAAATTGAATGGACTGTAGAAAGGTCTTATCTACTGTCTATCATAATTCTCATCAAGATGGTGTATTCAGAACTTTTTATATCTAAAATCCACTGCTGAAACACTTTTGACATACTCGTATATGTTGACCCTCCCCCTGCCTTTCAGTCTTTTACAGTGATTTTATATGCATGCCTATCATGTACACTTATAAATGTTTTCTTCATAATTTTGGTACCTAAATTCATCTTTTATTTAGTCAATGAATCCTGTCTGTTCATTATTTCATTTTCCTATGATTTTGATATTCAGTGCTCCATTCACTGACTTAATCCCATATTCCATGTCAGAAAATCCATCCTAGTTCTATATCTGCCTCTGTTATGTGTGTATGTATGATATTGCACCGCACAAACATTCTTTTGTACAATGCAAAGTTACAGCCAAGTTTTTATATCATTTTATAATCGTGAGATTTATTTACATAGTTTTGTAACCAGTACCAGCATTTCATACTGGATAGTCAAACCAACATACAATTACACCATAGTATGTTGAGTATTGATGTTGGATGTTGATATGTGACTGTGTGGATGGTCAGCAATTTAATTTGTTTTAAAAAAATTCTGAATATGTGAAACTTGTGACATTAGGCAAATGAAGAGATAAAACAGTAAAGTTAAACAGAAATTGTAAAGGTTCAGCTTTTCAAATGTTTAAATCAGTATTCATTAAGACCTCAGTTGCAGTGCTGTGTCAATCAGGACTGTGTGTTGACATGGCATCCTAAAGGGATTTCTCAAGATAGCAGACAAAAATTGAATGCTTTAGTGGCAAAAGTGGTGTATCTTATAGTATTAAATTTAGAAGGTAGGATAGACAAGAAAACTACCTGTGTATCTTGCGTATACTAGATGGTGACTGAGTGGTGTGGAAGTGGGGACTAAATTTTTCCCTTCTGCATGACATGTGAATAAAGAGCATAGGAAAGAGCCAAGCAAGGAGTTTTATTTCAAAAGCTCAGTCATCTGTTTCTGATGTTACCTTGTTCATGTGGGAAATAGCAAACACACATGAAAAAGAAATGAATTATATTTCATAAATTATTTAATATTGTCTTTCTCACTTTTTCAGGCATATATCATTGAAGGTGTAAATCAAATGCCTACCATGGAGAGAGAACTGCTGAAGCTCATCTTTACTGGTTCACATGTATTTAAGCTATCTGCTGAATTTCCTCTCACATTTGATGCTTCAGCTATTTCTTATGATCTAAATGTATCAGGCATAGTTGAAAATGATGACCTTTTATCTCCAGCAAAAGATAAGCCAAAGGAAACACATAAGCATGTATCTGAAGAAATAACTGTAGTTAAAGTGGACAACATTAACAGCAATTTAGCTGATTATATTGATGATATTCCAAAAAGTCCTTGCAAGGCTTATATCAATACTGAGTCAGAGTTATATGTGGAGCAAATAATCTTGGCTCATCTCCGACTCCTTGTAAATACACGTGATGAGCTAGCTTTAACTGTGACATGTAGCATGCCTGGAAGGGAAATCACACAGCAGGGTTTTACTGATATAAGACTTGAAGCTAAGAAGAAAAATATGCCAATGTATCAGGTAAGTATGCTTTTTTTCATGTCAGAATGATTTGCTTAAAGCTTTATGTCCATTAGTATTTAATATACTATTTTGTTAAACCACTAGGTACAGGGTAATCTGTATAGAATCGTGTAAAAGCAGTTATCCATAGAAGCATTCTCTGTAGGCTTAAATTGATTTAATTTGAATGGAAACAGATTGATTTCATTACTCTTGGATTGAATGTAATACTTTATCAAAATTAAAAATTTTAAGAAATAACATGAGTTACAGCAAATGAATGGTTGTATGTATGTTTATCATTATACATAATTGCTGTTTCCTGTGTCAGTGAGGTAGCACCAGGGAACAGACGAAAAATGGCCCATCCACTCATGTACACACATATATACATAAGCGCCCACATACGCACATATACATATCAACATATACATACACCTATGCAGACATTACATACATATACGTGTACATATTCATACTTGTTTGCCTTCATCCATTCCTGTCGCTACCCTGCACCATAGGAAAACAGCATCACTATCCCCTGGTGTAATTCATAAACATTTCCTTGTTCTTTTATATCATTTTATTGGAAATATGTAGAAGCAGGTGCTAGGTATGTGATGAAAGTCTTTAGACATACTGTACCAGATACATTTTTTGAACAGACAGCACTGTATGTAACATACCTATGTTGATTATTATAATGGTATCTTCCTTTGATAATGAAAATAAGCAGTGGCACAATACATCACTTAGTTATACCAAGAATGAGATTAGTTTGATTAAGTACATTTTAGTTAATTTGATATCAAATAGAATGTTATATTATTATTATCATTACTAATTCTCCACTTTAAAAAAAATAAGACTTTAAAATGAAATACTTACATCCCACTCTATCTGTCTGCGTGCTTATCTACATATATATCTCTGATATTTGTTCCTTCTTGTGAAATACCCCATGTGTGGACCACACTAGAACATTCCTCATTAGCATGTTCCTTACTGATCATACCTTTCTGGATCCTTTCTCCAGTGCATTCTCTTGCTTTTCCCTCCCAGGATGCCAGCTGTCTTCTCCTTACTCTATTTCCTTCTACCTCATTTACTGTATATTTTCTTAAGTAACCTATCATCATGCATACTCTTGTTTGTACCCTCTTGTTAAATACTTATATTGCCAAAAAGCTTTTGATTAACTACCACATAAAAGATTTTTAGGTAAAATAAAAGCTCACACCATATAAAAGCAAATCTGTGCATGGATAGGGACTGGTTTACAGATGTATAATAGTTTTTTAGATACTTGATTACCATTTCCTGCTTTAGTGAGGTAGTGCCAGGAACAGACGAAAATAGGCCACACTTTCTCACAGTCTTTTGTACCAAAACCACAATTCCCTATTCACAACCAGGCCCCAGAGACCTTTCCATGGTTCACCCTGCCCCTTCACATGCCCTGTGTACAATATGTGGTAATAATCAGAAAGACATTCAACTGATTCAGCATGACATTTTAGATCCCACAAGACTGTTCTAGGACAAATACTTTTTATAGTCTGTATTAGTAATCTAGTTAGAATCTCAAAATCTGTCAATGACTTGAAATGAGGAAATAAAGCTCAGTCTAAAGATGATTGCTTTAGTATTTATAGGGATGTAGAAAGACATATTTATGCAGTGGGCTGAGACATAGCAAAGCCAAATCATGACCCACTTTTTATTTAAAATTTTGATAGGGAGTTTGCTTGGACCTTTTCATTCATAGAGCTTGGTACTATTTTTTGCTTAATGGTATATATTTTTTCTCTTCCAGACAATTTTGTCATTCATCATGCGCCAAAGACTAGGGGGGAAGGGTTATCAGGCAGATCCTGAAAATCCGGTGCTGCTTCACGTTAAGCCTTTAGGAGAATTTGTTGATTCAGTCATGAAACTACAAAACATTGTTGAGGAGGAACCCAACCCAAGGCAAGCATTCTTGAAGTGTTGATATGACCAGCTATGTATATAGAGTCAAATGCCAGTTATTTCTATTTGACTTGACTTAACTTTCACCAACATTTCCTTTAATTTCCACTCATCCATACTGATTTGCATGCCTGCAGTTATAGGAAAGCCAGTCATTCAGGGAAATTGAAAATAGTCACAGAAGTTTGATAGATTATTGCCATGAGCTGGCCGTAATTTGCTACTTTCAGCAATTTGCTTCTGCATTGTCAGGTATATTTAAGTAGATTCTGACATGATTCACTCTTGCATTATCACACCTGTAGGACTAGACACTTGTAAAAGTTATAATGCAGGAATTTGAGGGACGTTTAAAAAGGTTTCCTTTTTATCTTTTTGTATTACATGGAAACTGTACATACCGTTCATTTTAGTGTTTGTTATCTCCTATCTCTAACAAGTTTTTTGTAGATTAGTGTGTATTTTTCAAAAGATATGGAACATTGAAGTCATATGGTAGATTCTTAGGTAAGAGAGAACAGGGTTTCCCATTTGTGATTATTGAACTTATTTTTACAATAAAGAGAGGGAGTTCTACACTTATGGAGCTTATCTCTTGAGCTTTCTCTACCATCTTTTGTTTAAATATTTATATACTGCAGCATTATCATTACTGGAAAAATAATTTCAACATTCAAATTACCCCATCCATCCACTTCTGGTGCTAAAAAGGTACTCTGAAACATTCCTCCTAATAAGTTTCTTGATTAGCTTCTTTTTAAAGCTTCTGCAATTATATCACCCCTTACTTTCTTCTCTTTCTTGCCAGGCAAGTTTGTGTTCTTTAATCTTTTACTATAACCTGGCTTTCGTTATTCAGGTACCGTCTTCACTGTCTTTCTCTGGACTCTCTTGGTTAGTTCTTTGTGGTTCTTTAATTGGCTAATTAGTGGAATTCATGTTGAAGAATGGAACATTGTTTATTTGGGGGTACATATCAGTAATGTCAGTGAAAGGAGTGATAGGATAGATCTTTGAAATATTACTTTGTATGTTTACTCTCAGTTACCCTGATGAGTTGTCTCTTTACCTCATCAGAAATCCAGTGGATTTCATGTAAGGGACTAGATAAATACTAGATTATCTACCACTTGAAGCACCATGTTAAATGAGTGATCTTTATGCTCCATAGCACTTGCACAAGAGATACTAGTCTTAAGTTGATGAATTTATCCTCTCATCAGGTTAAAGTATGTAGCCTCATTCAGAGTTTAGGAATGTCATTAAGTGACTGGATATTATAGAACATTAACTGGGATCACAGATGTGGTAATCAACAACCTTGTAGTTCTTTTCTCACAGTTTGCGGTTGCTTTTGTAGTAACAGGTGGTTCCTCTACCCTTTAAGTGCTCTCCCTACACTGTTTATGTTTGAAAAGGTCTGCTTTTTAGAGGCATATATAAAAGCCATATGTCACCTAGAGTAAGCATACAGAGGAATCTTCAAGCCTCTCATTTATCCATAGAACACCATGGTGGGAAGAGATTTGGCACCCATGCAGACCCATCCTGCAATGTAGAAAGAACATGATTTTGTAGGGCTCAGATGACACTTAGCAGTCATGTTTGGACTCACTGATACCAGGAAATGACAAGAGTGATTTTTTGTATGATATCAACAGAAAGTTCACTTAATTTTCAAGCATATTAAAGAAAAGTGAGAGCACACAAAATGTGCTAGGTTGTTAGCTGTAAATGGTGTGTTGTTCACCAGTATATAGATGACAAGCAACATGCCAAATGTTGACATGTATGTGCATTGTTGGGTTTGAATGGCTGCAGCTGTTAAAGTGGTTAATATATTTTGATGTTTAGATTTTGCTGGGTTTGATAGGCTGTAGCTGTTAGAGTGGCTCATATTTTTTGGATGTTTTGTAAATTTTGCTTGCCCTGGGAAGACCCCATTTTTACTTTGGCACACACTAGAAATATGAATATGTGGAAAGAATGAGTTTGCTAATTATGTATGCACATGGGGAAAGTTGTGAATGGGAAAAAAAAAGAAAAGAAAGAGAAGACAGAAATAAGGCAAGCAATAAATGACTTATGTGGAGAAATAATTGTCTTGGAAGGATGAGTATGGAGATAGGGGATATGTAACAGACTGGATTAACTACACTGTGATTGTAGCACAAAAAGAGGGTCAGTAATGGAAAAGCATGCAAATCTAAATGCTTTTGTGAGTAATACAGGCCTGCAAGTCTTCTACATACATCCATGATAATTTAGTATGTATTACTGTTCTTTTCCATGCCAAAAATTTTCAGTTTCCCTTTTAATTGCTTAACCATTAAGTCTATATCCCGTCATCACTGTTTTGCAACAGTTAGTGTCTATCTATTAGTCATCTTTAGAATTGTATTTCAGGAAAGGGGCAATACATGTGTTATCTGCACTGAAAACTAACCTGATACGGATGAGAGGGTGTGTTCTGAAAAGAGCCACTGTGGAGAAAGTGTGGACTTACCTTAATGTAGCACTCAGTTGTATCATGAATCTAGCCACAGATGCGGGTGAACTTGAAGCTCAACCACCTTTGCGACAAAGTTCTTTACAGCCATGTCTTAAGGTGAGCAGCTACCTTTTCATTTTGATATTTGGAGAGTTGAGAGTAGTTTTATTTTGATTATGCAGGATATGCTATTAGCACTATGTTTTGCTCTGTCCAATTGCAAAACTTTGTTGTAGGTACTTGTAAGCAGGTAGTCTCTCTCTCTCTCTTTCTCTCAGATAAGGATCAAAGACTTATCATCCTAGTACTTAGTGTCACCCCATGATGTTCCACTTATAGGGTTGTATTGTAGGTATGGATACATTATTTATTCATGCACTGAATTATGAAGTATGTAAGGGTTCCTGATACAGTTTATTATATTAGAAATAGTATAAGTAAATGATAAAAAAATAACATGATCTTGTTGATAAGAAAAAGCATTTGATATGTACAGATGTCGCTGTTAATAACTGTAAGTTTTTAGTCTCTTTCTAATGAATGATATATGTGAATTTACAGTACTTGATCCACCTATGTGACGAAGCCAGTGGGCATGTGCATGACGTAGGAATTGTGGATGCTCTTGGAGAGAACTTCTTAACACAGTGCAGTAGTGCACAGAAGTTTACAACACCACTTAAGATACCTACTGTTCTCTCACTTTTCAGGTGCGTGATCACAATATTTGCTCTATTGAATTTATAACAAATAGAAAGGTTTACTTATTGTTACTTATAAAGCTCAAAATGTAATTTAAGAACGTGGACCCTTTCATGAAAACCGCAAATTTCCAGCTGCCGCACATAATTACCATGGTATGGCAGAAGGTGCTGTTGCCAACACATGCCTAACCTTGACAAAACTGTGTCTGACTATTATCATTAAATCTGTAAGTTTAAATACATTTCTTATACAACCTGAAAAAATGTAATATGTGCAGAGTTGTAAAGGAAACCTACCTTTGATGGTAAGGAGGTTAATGTAGTTATCACTGTAAGGGTTGAGGGCTCATTGTTGGAACCAGTCAGTTTAAACTAGAGAGTAAAGACTTGCCATCTTAAACAGCCTGGAAAACAGTATTAAGTTAGCCAGTTTGTTCCTAACACGTAGTAGAAATGCAGTAAAGCAGGTTTTGCACATCCTAATTGACTGATCTTTCAAACATCATTTTAATGATTTAGATTTGTAAATGTGTTCCGGTGATCTATACATTGGATTCATAGGTATTAATTGTTGACTTATATATTTATAGTGAATTAAAGCTTGTGTTAAAGCTGAAATCTCTTCAGACATTAATTTTATGATTTTTTTTTTTTTTTTTAGGTCCCCTGGTGAATTGGAAAGTAAAGAATTTGGGGCATCAGACAAAGGTGATGAAGATTTACAGGCTCGAGTCATGAAGAAGATGGGTTTTTCCACCAATACTGCTGTAGAACCCAAAAAGTATGACTCCACCCCATCACATGGTTGATATTTCAAATGTTTAAAGGAATTATGAGCAGCATAAAGAATTCTGTTAGATGTAAATGGCAAGCTTGATTGGACTTAGATTTCAAAAAAAATAACAAAGTACCAAAGAAAAGCTTTGATGTATGACAATCCTTTGGCAGAAAGTAGCATTTTGAGACATTCTATTTTGATCAATGATTGCTTACATAACAATGACCCATGGCCATGTAATGAAGAAGTGACATGCCAATATTACCATCGAACATGTACAAACATAGCACCATAAATGTAGGAGGCTCAGTCAGATATGAACAATTCATAACAGTAATAGAAGAAATAAAAGTATTTGGGAAATTTTGGACAACATTGTCATTGTAAATTGATTGATGAATTTTTTAAGGAAGCAGATGTACATGATGTTATTGAAATAGTTTTAAGCAAGAAATATATATCTGTAATTCTGTTTAGATGGTTTTAAGTTGTTGGATATCTTTTTTGCTACAAAGTGCTGAATAATTGTTAGGCTGTAGAGCTTTCCAAACTCCCAGAATTAAATCAGACTTTCATTACATGTGAAGTCAAGATAATTGGTCTATACGGCTTAGTAATTTGCATGGATCCTTTGTATGCTGATGTCATTTGTTATTTTGTATCTTCAACTTTTCTTTCATCTAAACTTTGCCTTATCAGTAACATCATTGTTTTCCCTATTGCTGTCTCAGTCTTTTTGAGGGATATGGCTGGGATTTCACCTGGCTCTGGTGCTGAATTTTCTCATAGCTGA
>JAUUDY010160751.1:0-13346 GCA_032361765.1 Panulirus inflatus
CGGGGCCGGAAACCGTGCAGGAGGTGTATGGCATACATAGGTTACATTGAGTTGAAGTGCTCTCATTGCACTGAACCACTGCACATGAAGTGGCTAAAGGATACCACAAAAGGGTCAGTGGGGCCTGGCTATGGATAGTGGGCTGAGATTTTGGTACATTACAGCTAGAGAATGAATGTGAGCAAATAAGGCTATTTTTTTTATCTGTTCCATGCGCTGCCTTGCTGTTGCAGGAAATGGTGAACATGTATGAAAAAATATATGTATTCATACTTTTTTCCATACATATTCGCTATTTCCCCTATAAGCAAGGTAGCATCGGGAACAGAGGACTGCACCTTAGAGGGAAAATCTTCACTATGCCCCCTTATTTGTTCCTTGTTTTGGTATAGTAAAAACTGGAGGGGAGGATTTTCAGCCCCCCTTGCTCCCACCATTTTTAGTCGCCTTCCAAGACACGCAGGAATACAGTCTCGTCAAGAAACTACACACTTCAGAGGAGTTCACATTCCCCTGCTACTGGAAATAATTTCCGCACATCCATGGGCTACAGGAGCCTGAGTAAGAACAGGACTTGTTCTTGGAAAGATGTCCTCCTTTTAATCACCTTCTGTTATATTTAGATGCATTTAAAGAGAGGTTTCATTATATTTGTAAATGATGATAGGAAGCTGTGGTGTGTGTTTGCACCTGCATTCAATATGAGAGGTAGAAACAATATAGATACAAACACAATTTTGTAGAGAAGAGAGCTTCTTACCACAGAGCCTCCAGATGTCACCTAGTTTAAAATGGCATGTTGTGATTTATTTGTTGGAAGTATAACCATGTTCTCAGTTTATTAATTGTTTCCATTTCATGCATTATGTATGCTATGACACTATGGGCACATTTTTTTTTTAAAGGCTTTTGGTAAGTTTGTTTTCATACTTCAGCAATTTATGTTTTCCAACGTCTCCCTAATTATCATGTAGCGATAATTTGGTGTAGATTATGATCTTCCCACCATAAAGCATTCAAAACTGGTGAGGAAGGTGTGCAAAATCTCATTTACTGTCTGCATTGACTTTATTGAAAATCAAAATGACTGGAAATGACTTAAAGCACTCTGGAGAGATAGAATATGTGTGTGTATACACATATTATTATTATTATTATTTTGCTTTGTTGCTGTCTCCCACGTTAGCGAGGTAGCGCAAGGAATAGCGCATATATATGTGTATACACATATATATGCAAATGTTAGTGTGTATGTGCATGTTTGTAAGTGTATTTTTTACAGACATATACATGCATACACCTGCATATTGATATGTATATAATGTATATATATATGTGCCATTTTATGTGTAGCGGGGTGGTGACGGGAATGGATGAAGGCAGCATGTATGAATATGTACATGAGTATATATGTATATGTACATGTGTATATATGTATGTCTGTGTATGTATATGTTGAAATATGTAGGTATGTATATGTGTGTGTGTGGGCGTTTATGTATATACGTGTGTATGTGTGTGGGTTGGGCCATTCTTTCATCTCTTTCCTCGTGCTATCTCGCTAACGCGGGAGACAGCGACATGGTATGATAAATAAACATAAAAAATGATAATATATGTGCATGTCTGAGTGATTATTGATAGTCAGGTAATCAGAAAATAAAATGAACTTCATATCCCCAATTATTGATATTCATTGAATGTCTCTTATCATTTCAGAAAATAAGTTTCCAGTATGCAGTGAGAAGTTAAAGGTAAGAATTTTCTTTTATTTTTCATTGTGTTGATGATGCATAGTGGGAAATATATCTGAAAGTTTGTTGTGTAAGCAGTGACTTATTTTTCATGAAAATCTCAACAGAGACCTGTTTTATGCATTAGGTAAATAGAATTATTTTGCTGTGCATATGAAAAATTGGAGGGTACTGGGACTGTTCATTTTATTGTTTGGACACAAGATGAGTGGTGTGAGGAATACTTCTATGTATGACCATCCTGGCTATTAACACATTCCACAAAGGAAATCAGTCTTTAGGGCTTGTTGGCTCTTGGTCTGTAGGGTATCAGTACAGGAAGATGCTGAAACTCCAGTCCTCATCTTTGCTAACCTTCACATCATGAATTCTTTTTCCCTCTGTACAGGAGAGAGGCTCATGCAGAACTCCTTGCAGATACTGTTGTGTTTGTGGATCTGTGTTTATCCAAGTCAGATGCTTCCCTTGTACACATCGTAGAGCACTTTTTCTTTTACATACTCATTGTAGCACATTTTCCTTTACATTTTTTTACACACTGTGCTATACTCTTTTCCCCTTTGCTCCATATCCTGCCTTTCATCTTAAATCATTTCAGACCTTGTACTCCATCACACTCTTCTTTCACAATTTTCCTTGTGATCCATCTCGCCACTCCTGAGATGTGAACTTTTATAGTCATTGCTTGCATAGCCATACATGTATCATATTGCTGTACTGTCAGTGTTCCATCACTTGCTTCATTGATCACACCCTTCGTAACTGACCTAACTGGAAACATGTCACACATCCACACGCTTTAATATCCTCACTACATAAAAAACTTTTATCTCTACTAATACAGCCATTTTTATTTTGAATTGCAGCTTCATTACATCTATGTGAAATTCACTGCATTATTAGTCAAACGTGCTCTATAGCTTAGGCTAAAGGTAAAACCCAGACACCGACTGACAAGAATTCCTTTTTTGACAATAACATCTACTGTCTTGACTTACTTGTTCACAGCTAGTCTTTCATTATTCTTGTTTATGGCCTTGGAGTTTACTTATCAGAACTTTGCTACCTCAACATACATTCCCTTATTCTTGCTAAACATTATTATATCCAAATTTTGAATTCTTTGTAACATCTTATTCTTAACATCCACTATTGATAAAGAGACTGACTCCCCTGTCTTAATCATAATCTTCTACCGTATTCAGCATTGCATTTGTACATGCTTTTCTTGTTTAATCCTGTCTTGATTGCTTGGAACTGATTTCTCAGCTTATTATTAGAGGTATTATCTATGTAAGACATCATTAACTGGTATTCCCTTTCAGCAGTCTTATATACATTGCTGCCTCTTGAGTTATTAGTCATAAATTCTAGGTTCCATAGTAGTGAATACATTCAGTTGCCATGATTGTATAAAGCTTGAAATTTTAACTATGATTTATTTGTGAAAGTAGTCATTTGGTTAACTTGGTTGAATCCTATGAATTTCCTTAGGATTGTACGTAACATAGGGTTTGATAAGAGCAGGCCTCATTATGTTAAAGGATGATTATTTATATCTTTTTTTCCGAAAGCATGTTTTGACCACTTTGTCGTAAAACATTATCAGTAACTTGTGTGTTTTACTAACCTTTTACCAACTAATTCATAAGAACCATTTCTTTCCATATTTCAGCCATCTTTGATGTGATTACCTTAATACTTGCCTATTACCACTCTTCCTTCAGAAAAATGCCTTACTTCATACTCTGAGTAAGCACCTACTGTTGCGTTTACAGATACATGTCATAATTTTTCTTTTTGGTATGGTGGCATAAAAATTTTTCTCATGTAATCACTCCATTGATATACTACCTTCATTCTTTACTGCTTAGTTTTGGCAGTGAAAGCACTTGTGTACCCCTGTACAATGTTATATGAAGTTAAGTAATCTCATTGATCTTTGACCATCCTTATCATTTACCCTATCAGATATATCCATTGCTATGCACTAATTTACATGACTTCTATGTTGATAACCCTCTCATACATATGTTTCTTACCATACACTAGTTCATATCACATTATTCCTTTATAAACACAGCTGCTTCTCCTTCCTTAGCTAAGTAGTTGTAGGAACTAATGAATAATGGCTTTATTTGCACACATCCATTCTTCTATCTGTCATGTGTAATGCATCAAAACCAGAGCCTGGCACCTACAGGCTAACCTCACAGAATATTCCATTGTTTACTTTAACCACTTCACATTCTCAGGTTCATCCCATTAACAGCTTGGCATTTTTCATGATGTTGATTCATTTCATTCCATCCCATTTGTGCATTTTACCTTCCTTAATGTTTGGTTATTGATATTGTAAAGCTTCTTTCACTCAACCCTTCCATCTCCTTGGTCTCTTTCTGTCTCCCTCCACTTCTGACATTTCTTTATCAGTCGTGAAGTTGTGCTGTGCATGCCATCACTCTCAGTCACCACTCTTTCATTCATCTTAAAAGGTATACCTCTTTGGTATACCTCTTTAATTCAAGTACTCTTGTTCCTGGTAACTTAAGTTATCTTTATTTGACTATTTTTGTTGTTCTTTAACATCTGATTCACCTCATGTTGATGGCATTTGAATTAAGAAAGGTTATGGAATGATAGGATAAGTTCAAACATAGCAGATTAAGTATACATAGTTTATTAGATCATGAGAACATTGTTAAGGAAGATGAAAACAGTTACTGAATTGAAATAGTTTACATGTGGTGGGATATTGTTTTGTCATATCTACATCTGTTTTTCTGTCTGTCTGTGGATACATTCTTGTACTTGATACTTCATACTTGTACCATAGGTACACCATGTAGATATGATGAACTGCTTAGAATTGGGGGCAAGTAGTTGTGGAATTCACATTTGTTTGGAAAAATAGATCTTTTTGCAAATGCTTTAACTCAGGATTATTGAATGATAGGAATTTCAAATATATAACATGAATGTATTTGGCAGAGACAAATATCATGTAATGCAGATTTTTTTATAGTGATTTTTTTTTCATTAACAACATGTAGCAGGACATTAGGAAATGCAAGTGCCAGTTATTTCACCATGCTTGAAATGATTGTTACATTGCTGTTTACTGTTACGTCAAACTGATCTTCAGCATCTGCAACTTTCCTCAGAGTGATTGCCTTTCACGACAAGAGCTGGAGTCTGTTCAGCCACTTATGGGTAAACTGGAGGATGTTCTGCTCCCTGCATTGCATCGGCAGGCTGGGCTCTATCAATGTGGAGATTCTTCACTCAGATATCTGTTGGTGTCTGAAATTCAAGAGGTGTTACTTCAGAAAGATTCGTCTCAGGTAGGTTCTTAACGTCTTAGTTGTTCCAATAGTTTTTTCTATTCATGCATATACTTTCTGTATGTGTTATTCTGTAATTTGTTTTTGTTTTTATTGGTTGTCCCTAGAAAAAGCTTCTTGCACATTATTCAGGTTTCTTTTTTGATATGTATTAAGATGGCGTATGCAAAGAATTATGCCAAAAAATCATTACAAAGTTTTGGAGTTGATATAATATACTTCTGAATATTTAAGATCTCTTTTGTTAGTCTAGTTATCTCACATTAGACACAGTTGCTTGTGGCTGGGACAGCATTAGTATATAACAAAGGAATGTTATGCCCATTGCTAAAGGGAAGATGAGAGAGAAAAATAGGTAAGAGGAAATGAAAATAGTATTTCTTTTTTCTCACTAACTGTTAAGCACAGTGTTGGTCTTACAGTGAATGTTTGGTTTCACAAATGAACCTAGGTTTTATTCCTAATACTCTCAAGTTCTGTGTTTCACTACATTAAGATATCAATACACTAGTGTGTTTCATCTAGAAATGACGTGTTGTCATTTGAGGAGTATTTTGATTGGGGAGTCGAGGTACGTTACTTGCAATACTTTCCCTCTAAGGTCTGATCAAAGAATGTTACATTCTTATGATGAAGTTTTCAAATGAAAAAATGGTCTGTGAACATTTAGATAACCTTTAGAATGTATATTTTTTCATTTCACATGTCTGTGCAGGAAGGTTTCTTTCACTTCACTGAGCAAATGGAAAGAACTTTATTATAAGTAAAAGAAAAGTATGTTTATCTGCATTTTGATACAACAAAAGATAGGTATTATTTAAGGTATATCAGTGATTATTGGCACAGGACTATTTTACGGGATATTTGATTGAGAACTGCAATTGGTGAACTGTAATGGCTTGTCATTATGCTTCCAAAATTTCTTAGGTTACTTATAGTCTTCCTCCTGTACTAGGTGTAACTTTATCTAGTAGCATAGGCATAATGTGAACATCTGAAAACCACCTTAAGCAAGAAGTAAATTCATTATTATTATTGTATGTATTTTTTGTATTAGTTCCCACAACACATTGTCCACCAAAGGACAGCAGTTTGCAGCCAGTGGAATACAATTGATTGATTTTATGAACTAGTCCTGATTTCTAGCTAGGAGAACGGGGCATCCCTAATGAGTTAGGCATGTGCAGGAGTTGAATATATAATCTAAAGCTTATTCATAGATTGCAGTACAGTTTGAAGATCTCTCATCTAAATCCCTTGAGACTGAGCAGTTTTCGATGTATCATATAGGTTATATATATATTAGTCGTTCCAGTGAGGTTTTTCAGATTCTAAAAGTTAAAAAATCCTTGTGATATATGTAAATATATAAATATATATATATATATATGTAAGTGATTTAGTGTACATTTATTAATGTTTCCCATAATTTTTCCCTGTCTCATTTTCCAACAAGTATGATTTAGACTAAGGTAGTATTTGATGATTATAGACGTAGTGAAGTGCTCAGGTTGGCATCGGCCTTTTCACATTGTTTCTTCACTTCGCATATATTCAGGTTACCAGCATCATAGTACTCCCTCAGCTTCACTATTCTCATCACTGTCCCATTGTTAGAGGAAGAGTAAGGGCAGAAATCATAGAAGTAATTGAGAAGAGCATGGAACACCTTTTGCCTTGAATTTACTATTCAGAAACTCATTTGCCATTTCAGTGGGAACCTTAAATGGATGGGCATATCAATTTTGGATGTTGTCAGACTGAATAACTTGGCTGAAAATCTTGTGCCTTAACTGTAAACTTGTAGAAAGGCTTGTATCTCAAATATTAAGGCATCAGTTAGTGAACTGGCATTGTTAATCCTTATCCTCAGCAAAGGAAAGTCTCCAGACTGTAAATATCTGGTTTCTTAGTTTTTATTATCTTACATTGAAGACTGATTTTGCTTGGGTTTGGTTGAGCAAGGAGCATCCACTAATTATCTGGATTACATGTTTTGCGTCCCCGGGTCAGTGTATCAGGCTTGGAAAAGAAGAAAAAAAATAGAAAGAAAGAAGCTTTTTGGTTAGCCAAGGGTATACTATGTTGAATCACCGTACCCAGATGGAGATGGCAGCAGGGGAGCTGATATTAGAGGTTGGACCACAGAGGATTGAAAGTGAATTGCAAAATTATTGATGAGTGGTTTTTAACTCTAATATTTATCTCCGAATGTGCTGCTTAATCTAACGCCACTGGGTCTGTTTGAGCATCGTTTACTTACCTAGGAAAGTTTTTCGTCACTTCAGAACCATGTTTCTAATAGCTTTATGATGACAGATTTACCTTTGTGGGTGATATGTAATGGAGGAAATACTTAGTATTAATTATTATAGCCAAGAATATGATAGAAAGATATTTTGCTTTTGAAAGAAACTGCAAAGTTGTAACTTTTAAGTTTTGATGGAGATGGTATATGATGCATCTTTTCTGTATAGATGTTATTGAATTTCTTTTTTCAGAAACCTTCACACATCACTGAGGGCATCCATTCCCTGGGCAAGTTGACAGAATTGAATAGTCACTGGGGTCTTGAGGCTGTCAGAGGAGGGGAGAATGAACTACTAGGCATATCTTTGTCTTCACAGCCGACTTACATTTTATGCCATATCACTGCAGCCATTTACTCATTCATCTATTTAGCGATGGGTGTTATTACAGGTAGGTGTAACATTTTCATTCAAGCAAATAAGGTAATATTTGAACTCCCCAGTTTAAATCCAGTTTGCCTTTCTTTTTCAGATTAGGGTTGTCAATACATAAGGTATCTTGAATATACTTATGACCTAAGAATTATTTTAGAATGTTATATGCTGAATTATGTTGTAAGAGGTCACTGTGCATACAGTAGATTATGTATTTAAACAATCTTACACAATTAATTATACAACTCCAGTATCCATTTTATGGGGTTCTTGGAGCTTAAAGGCTTCATTCTATGCAGGAGCAGCTAAATGAAAGACTTGGAGTGAAAAAGGCTTTCACAAAATTGAACTCCTTTCCATCCATTGATGATGATATACCCTCTTCAGAGATTACTTCACATTTACAGTGTATCAACCTCAACCTTGATTTGGGCAGTGTGGAATTGATGGTATAGTGTGGGGGAACAAGATCCCTAGTGTAAATGAAAATATGGAAGAAGTCTCTTGGTGATTATGGACCTGGTAATGAGAGAAGTAAGGAAGAGTGATGAGCATTTTTCAAGAGCTGAGTGAGTGCATCAACAAGCATTAAACAACCACCCTCTCTACTCAGTCTTAAACACCACCAAACCATACTTACACCCACCTGAAATAATCTCCAGACATACATGAATCACACTCTCACATCTGCACTCAAGATATCACCCCTCCCTGTAACACTACAAACACTGATTTAGCATATCCCAAGACCCTCCATGCCTCTGATGTAGCTATCGCAAGGAAGACAGTGAACACTTACTGCTCATTTGCACTTTCCCCACATAGATATGCATACATCATTACCGTTTATGATTTGTGGTTTCGCAGGGTGGATATGGCTGGTTTCCTGAGTGCTGTGGTATCCCCATAAAGAAAGAAGGGACTCCTGGGGCAGGAAATGATTATGCATGTAACTTATATGAGATTGCCAAGATTAAGGCATTCAGTTTTCCTTGCCATCTCACCTGTCATAAAACAAATGCACAGGTTTAGTTTTTGATCAGATTTTATCCATAGGGTTTGGGGACAAGAAATACTACCCATGTATCTCCCGTCAGTTGGGAATCTTCCCCTTGTGTATCACTTTCAAAAAGAAGGAACAGAGAAAAAACCAAATAAGGATTTTTTTATCTTCAAAGGCTCAGTCATCTCTTGTGGATTCTACCATGCTCATGTGGGAAATAGTGAATGTGTGAAAAATATAAGCATAATGAGAACTTTCTAAAGCTGCCTAAAGTGGTGCAGTAAGGATTTTACTGGAGTAGGTGTGAAGGAGGGAATTATGGATTTTCATTCTACTTGAGTGTGCTGTCTATATACCACCGTCTATCTAAGAGAATAATCATTTGTAGTAACAGTGGTACATGTAGAATTGTATCAAAAACCATGGTTTCTCGATCTGTGGGCTGTTGCCTCAGAAATTTGATTGAACAAAGGAATAACATAACAGCTTGGTCCCAGACTGAGCTGTCAGGCAACAGTGCCTCAAAGATCAATGTGAGTTATACTGCAGAATTTCTTGCATTAGAATGCTGGATACACAGAAGCATAATTCTACACATGTAGCAATTTCTGATGGTTTGTCGGTAGGCAGCCAACAACCAGGGAGGTTTATTACCAGTACTACCCACCTAGGTCTCAGGAAGGTTAGTGACATCTGCAAAGTGAGCCTTCACTTTAGTGGTTGTCAAGTGTCACTCCTCTGACCCAGGTAGCAGTCTTTTCTTTCTGCCTCACTAACATGTGGATTACTGGCATTGTGTCCACAAACATACAATCTCTCCTTGTCTTATGTAACACTTGACGACACTTCGTAACTCTAGATTTTCCTGCAGTGAGCAGTGTGTGCAAGGCCTACCTTTTGGTAAAATGGTAGGAGCAGGAGATAGAAGTACTAGGAAGGGACATTTAGGCAGGATTATTAGGTAGAAGTAGTAGGTAAGAGCATTAGTTAGAAGTAGTCATTAGGAACATTAGGTAGGAGCTACTGGAAACACTGTGCTGCACTTGCCATCAGCCAGTGGCTTGTTAAGGGTGAGTTACTAAGGGCCAAGAAGCAGCACTGGAGTTCTTAAGTTACTGAGACTGTTGCTGTGGCCACCCCTTTGAGGGAGTTCCCGTTGAAGCAGGCATCAGAGATATAGATAGATAGATAGTTTGTCAATTAACCCAGTTAAATAGGATGAATTTAACCATTGGAATAGTGGAACAGTAGAAGATGAGCTGTAGTTTTAAGATGTAGGTGATATTGATTTAGATAAGTTTGCAGATGAAATATGAATTAATGGTAATTCATGCAATATTTTTCTTTTCCAGTTATTTTTACAGCTTGGCTTGCATTCTACTGTGTCCGATATCACAAGCGAAAAGCAGAGGAAGAAAAGCAACAGGTAAATATGCATATTTTCATTTATGTTCACACAGAGAATGAAACATGTATACAGATCAAACCCCACAAATGCCAAAGAACTGCCTTCCAGTAATCCATGGTAATCCACAAATAGTTAAACATCAGCTTCACAATCTGCTTTCCTGAAACTGAGGGTTTTATACAGGTGTCATAAATATTTCTCTTGAGAGCAGCTATTTCTTATCTACAAGTTTCATTGCCTTCAAATGGAGTACTGCTCACATTTCTGGGCTGGTTTGTCCTTCACTATTAATTAGAGTAGAATCAGAAGCTTTCTATCTCATTAATTCTCTTGACATCACTCTTCAACCATCCCTTTTTGTACGCTTTGATCTGCTGCTTTTTCTTTATTCTGTGGGTATTATTTTGGCCTCTCTTCTCATGAGCTGTCTGTTTGCCCACACTCCAAAGGCTTGTCTCAAGGCTCACGTTTGGGTGTTGCTTCCCCCTTTTATGTGTGGAGACCAGCCAGTCGAGGATTGAATGTTATATCTCCTTCTACCCTTGAATAGCTAAGTTGTGGAATTCTCTTCCTCTTTTTATTATTCCTTCTATATCCTGGGATTTTCAAGAGTCAGGTCTACAAATGCCTGCAGAGCCCAGATTAATTTGCTTTTTATTTCTCTCACTTTTATCTTTCACTCAGCATGGCCTTTGATTGGGGCATGTTATGCCCATTTCATGTCAGTTATTGTTACAAAGAAATGGAGGAATGTCACTACTATTACTTTTAGAGAAGATGCAGTGTAAACAGCCCTACTCACACTATCAGGAAAGATAAAGAATCCATTAGTGTCATGTATGATATAGAAATTTTTGAAATTTATTGATACAGAATTGAAAAAATTTAATTCTGCAAATGTTTTGAGCATTGCAGTTGGCATGTTGACAGTAAGAACATGTGGAGATTATCAACGTTTGAAATGAGCATAGCTTTTGCTGAAAATGTAGAAAAGGGTATAACTACGGGATTTTCATGCTTTTTTTTTTTTTTTTTTTTTTTTACCCCAAGTAAATAGGTTTATTTTCAGAATCTTTTTTTTGAAAGCTCAAAGTTTTAAGTCTGTACCAAGGCTGCTTTGCATTATTCCCCTTTTATGATATGATGTGATATGTCATGAGGTAATGTTGACAGGAAAATTTGAACATTTCTTTTATTGATAGACTCAGAGAGATTTTTTTCCCCCTTCCACATATTCCCTTTTCATGAAAATGGATGTGAGCAATTGTGGCTGGCCTTTCTTTGTCTGTCCTTAGCCTTGACTTACTAACACAGGAAACATCGATCAGTTGTAAAAAATATTTTTAGTCATAACTAAAATGTTTGTGTGTAATACTATGATTACTGGTGGGCATTTTCCTTCTAGGTCTCGACAGAGATTTTGCTGAAACTCAAAATGCACCCTTTAAAGCAATTAAAGTGTCATATTCAGATTTACACTGTACATCTATCTACCTATATTTCTGATGCCACCGGTTCTCTCCGGGATCTTCATGAAGAGAGTGGCCAAGGCAAAAGTGTCTCCATAACTGGTGAACCCTATTACTGTACTTTTAGCTTTTAATACGTTACCCTTAACAGGCCACTGGCAGAGGGCAATTATAGCACAGTGTTTGTAGAGGCTTCTACCTAATTATCTTATTGACTATTACTACCTATGTTCCAACCTACTACTATTTTTACCTAATATTCCTGCCAATGTTTCTACCTCCTACTCCCATCTATTGCTACTACCGTTTTGCCAAAAAGTTAGTGCTCGTGTATAGTGCTCACTGCAAGAAAGTCTACGAGTTATGAAGAAATAAGTTGTCCGTCTATTGTGAAGTAATGTATCTGAAGATTTGTCAATAAATTCTTTATTTTATCTATTCATTCAAAGTTTCCTTATGCCTATTCATGAGTTAAATGTGGATTTTGGTCTTCCTTTCAACTAATATGATTCTTCATTTTTAGTTTTCTTGGTTTGGTTTGGTAGGTAGCCAAGAATTTGAAAGATATTTAGTACCTGCCGTATTCTCATGTCTTGTAGATAGTTACCATTATATGGATGGAGAATGCTGGTAATGTTAGTTGTATGAAGATATAGTACGTACTTCTTTAATGAACTCATCTCCCTTTCTATTTTATTATTTCTGGTCTCATGAGTGCTTTCTAGTACAGATAAATATTTATGTACTAACAAGGTTTGAAGATTGCCTGTAACTTCTGTTTCCCCTTACTGGTAATTATACCTGATCTGGCTTTTGTGGTCTGAATCTGCTGAGATAGCTGGCTACCTTTCAGTGTATTAACATCTAAATTTTTTTATCTTTTTATTTATTATTATTTTTTTTTAATCTAGGGCCTCAGTTGACATTCCAACTTGAAATGGGTTTATTATAGTTAGGAATGGTATTGGAGTGGTTTGGGTTTGACTGCTATAATAAGTCACAATGTACTATAAGTCAACATGTACTGCACACTTTGACCCTTTATCCCAGCTGTCTCTTCAGTGAAACCAATTTTCTGAAATGGGTATTCTGCATATGTATGAAATTTTTGTATAATAGTGTTTTTTAACCTTTTCAATGTAATGTTTAAATGTTTTTTCATGTATTTCAGGTTTACGAGTTAATAGAACAAATTTTAGAGGTGTTAGGAGGAGTTGGTGGTCCTGGAGGAAAAGATTATGTTGCAGTTAATCATGTACGAGACTCCCTCATCAGCCCAAGAGACCGTCGAACGAAGAAGAACTTGTGGGAAAATGCTGTGCAGTTCATTGACCAGTATGAGTCTAGGGTGCGTTTTTAATGTATTTGTTAAATAGATTTTTTTATGATGAGAGGAATGCTGAAGGGGCTGTAATTTGAAATTCATAGAGGTGGTATAGTTTGTTAAGTAATATACAGAAGAAACCTAGATAAATGGCTGTGATTAGGGAATTCATTTGCCCATGTCATTGCAGCTTACACTGAAAATAAAGCTGACTTCCATATTAGTTTGTTTACTATATTTATCATTATTTACCATATTTTATTTATATTACCGGTAATATTAATTGATCGAGTAAGTAATGTAAGGGTAAGAGAGATGTGTGGCAATAAAAAGAGTGTGATTGAGAGAGCAGAAGAGGGT
>JAUUDY010160862.1:652-22526 GCA_032361765.1 Panulirus inflatus
TGCGTACTTATGTCGGTGCTAATGGTATAGTCTGTGTACTTTTGGATCTCCAGTTTCCTTCACTAATATCCTGAGTGCATTCACCTTCCGCATCAGACTCAATTTGTAATTATGCTGGTCATGTAAATAACAGCAGGCCAACACTGCTGTTCATTTTTTGCTTGGACAGATTGATTACACGGAACCGTAAAGTGCTGGGGAGTCTTTCAATTGCTGATATTGCATCTTTCAGCTTTGTGTTCACCTTCCTAATAAAAACATATGTTGCACCGTCCATATGCAGGAAGTTCTTATATTTTGCAGAAGATGGTACCACTGGCTCCTGAAGAAAGTATCATGTAAAAACTTGGGTCTTCTTTATGCCATTCTTTCGTCCACAATTTTTTTCTCTGCTTTTGCTCGTGCAAGGATAAGTGCAATGCACGCAGCCTCAGTACTCATGTTATTTGTGTTCGCCACACTCACTTTCCGAAGATTGTGCAGTCTCCTAAGAAGAGTGTGGCCAAGACTATTGTTTTCACAGTCACCATAACTGCTCATTCATGATTGACAGCCTTTTGGGACTTTTCGAATACAAATGACATTGACAACGACGATCTCCATCCTCATTCGTGCGCTTAACTGCACCACTATGAAGGAACCTCTAGGCCTAGTCTCTAGAAAGTCTGTCTCAGTTTTATCCTGTCCACGAGGAAAATTAAGTCATATGGCACGGTCGCACTGTTCTTCTACCATTTCTCTTATCAAAGCAACCGTGGAATGAGTTAATAAAATCAAATTTCTCGGGGGTATATGGTACCCGCACACGATCTCAGAACACTGCAGTGCGAGATGCCTGCTTTCGGCGCTTTGCACTCCTCTCCACCACGCGCAGGGGTTCCCTCGATGCTACCACTCCTGTGCTACTGATCATGTATAAAGCTTTTGTGCCTTCCAGTGTCGACTATCCTACCTCTACCCTCTTGTCAACATCAGTCGGACCATTGGCAATCACCTTGAGGTTATCCAGAGGAAAGCTGCCTTCTAATTCTTGGAGCCCCACAATAGACACAGTTGATATCTCTGTATGCCAAGCTTGGCCTGGCTCCTTCTCTTCAACGTTCAGCTCTACCCAAAAGCTGCTATAACCATATTATGAGACCCGTGAGGTAACTTTGTCCAAACCACCCGAGCTTCTGTTCTCCTTAATTGTCCTCTATTAGAAAATACAGTGACGAGGGTCAATCATCAGGTATCTTCCAGAATGCGACCTCATGTCTGATGCTGTAGTCACTCCAGCTACTCGCTCCGTCTCCTCCCAGCTGGATACTCAACCTGAAATGTTGTACATGGCGGACAGCCTCATATGATCACAGCTCATCTCCGCTCCCATTATCTTACTCGAGTTACCCAATGGTCCCCTGATGGAGTTGTCACCTACACTGATGACTCTAATGATCCGTCCACGGGCAGGGCTGGATCTAGTGTCAACATCTGCCGTCGTGATGAATATCTGAGGGGGAGTCTTCTGCTCTGGCCAAACTAATGGCGATTCATGTTGTTCTTCTTGCTGAGAAAGATCCGTTGGACCCTGCCCTCTGCTTGTTTGTTGTGATTCTAGGGGTACCCTCGACGGAATCGCCTCAGGAATAGTGAAGAGTAAGGACTTCATCCCTCAAATATGAACACTGATGTCATCACTTCGGGTTACTACACGGCCGATGACCTTCCTATGGATACCCTGTCTTGTAGGTATATTAGGGAACGAAATTGCAGATGGCTTTGCTTGGAGTGGCTCCACTAAGTCCACACTTGATCCCATAGTCAAGCTTACCTTTGCCCAGCTTAGGGCCCAGGTTCGCCTCAAATAGACAGAAGCTTGCAAGGCATCCACCCCTCCTGACGTAGCCCCCATCTGGTACAGTACTGTCCGCAGATTTCCTGCCCTCTCGTGCGTCTATAGGCAAGGGTCAAAGAGGAGAGATATGATCGCAGCACGGATCCTTATTGGATACGACCTTGTTTGGGGCAGATGTGACTGTACATTATGTGAGAGACCCGACAGCTATAACTTCGTCTATTACCTCTTGAGGTGTCCACTAACACATCACATTCGTGATGCCTGGTGGGTTACCATTCTACAGCCCCCATATAGAGACCTTATGTTACTTTCCTCAATGGTTATGTATTGTATACGTAATATTGATGCTGTTTTGAAGGAATTTTCTTATTTCTTAAAGCTTTACAGAACCAGTTTCATATGTGTTATGTATATATCTTTAATATGCAATGTTATGTATCTTTTATTTCATGCACTGTATACATCGTATTTAGACCGTGCTAAATCATTCTGACACCTTCCACACACATCTGGTGACATGGTACACGGGTACCCAGTGACAGCACTAGGATCCCATTCCTTACATTTTTTTTTTTTTTTTTGCGAAATAACGAGTTGGAATTGAATATAAAAACAGCTAAGGAAAAACTACTCACCATCAGTCGACATCAGGAGACAATGCTAAACTCTAGATAGCGTCATCAACATCCTAATCACTGAAAGGGCAAACCATAACTTGTTTCTCATTCCTCAGCACAATGAACCACAAATCATACAGCAACTAACTCTAGGACTTGCTATGCGAGATCCACACTTACTGCAGCAATCTAGCCCCTGCTAATGAAGCACTTCTGACCCATCCCAGCGACATTCCTTCTACCAAGAAGCACAGAATCATACCCATAAGACACTAATAAAAAACGCGCCACAAGCGCACCTCGTCCTTAAACGGAAAAGTCATAAAATGGTAACACAACATTCAACCAGAAATAGCTTACAACCCATCCCAGTCGTCACTCCCAGCGATATAAGCGATGAAATTTAAACTTTTGCCAGAGAGTTACAAGTCTTAACTGAACAATAGATAAAACAGTGGAAACCTGTTCTGTTCCCACACAAAACTTATGTTGTTTATCTCTACCAGAAAGATCTCTACCAGTCTGTCCAATATAGAGCATACTGCAACTTCTGCGCGTTGTTATGAACGTTCAGCTATCATTATTTTCTGTCTTTTTTTGTGGGTGGGGTGGAGATGGGGGTGGGTGGGTGGAGGGGGGGATCAAAATATTCTTAACAGTGTTTGCAGAACTGAAGGCTACATTTATATTCAAGGCTTTGAGTAGATAGGAAACTAAAAGGTAAAAGTATCACAAAATGGCAAAACTAAAAGATTTTGATATCATTAAAAGGTTTGGGATTAAATCTATTAATATATCATTTCCAGATTGATGGATTTTTCAATGAAATATCAATGATACTTATATATTAATCCATATTAAAGCTTTTAATTCTAACTTCTTATCCATGAATTCTAAACTGCATGTAATGTAATGCAAAGATGAACACTAATGGAAACACTGATTTCTTAACGACGCCATATTGTGTAGAATGAGAATGAATCAGAAGGTAAACGCTGTTGGATTTTTTCTAAATTTTACATTCAAATGTTTTGCTGACCCAGTGAACAGGGTAATTTAGGAGCATACGGTTACTTCATTTACTGCATAGTATATTTCACTGAAAGTAATATATTGTTAAGCAAGTGCAGAAGCATTTTACATTTAAACTCGATGGCTACAGAAAAAATAGTGGCAGTGGGAAGAGTGTAGCTGGGAGAGCGAAAGAGAATGTGTTGAAATGGTTTGGACATGTGAAGAGAACGAGCGAGGAGAGGTTGACAAAGAGGATATATGTTTCAGAGGTGGAGGGAACAAGGAGAACCGGGAGTCCAAATTGGAGATGGAAGGATGGAGTGAAAGATGTTTTGAGCGATTGCTGCCTGAACACACAGTAGGGTGAAAGGTGTGCATGGAATAGAGTGAATTGGAATGATGTGGTATACTGGAGTCGATAATGTTCCTGCTTAACTGGTAGTAACCACCATGAGGGGGATGTCCATGGTCAGAGAATCATGAGTTAGGCAGTGTGTTCCAGTGTGTCGTCCTGTTGGATGAGGATGCCATTGGCACATGGAGATTACTAATTAGCAGAAGGACAAACCCTGACTGAACTGTTGATTTCAGTTACAGAATAGGTGTTAGCAAAGGGTAAGTCTTATGAACTTCTTGAAGATTCTCAAAAAACTCATAGGACACCACCTTGGAGAGAAAGAGCTTTTCATTTTCATTTTCTTTTTTCCAAAGAGTGCATTTCTGTTGTTAGTATCCATACAACTGCAAGGTAGCCAAGTATGCTCCAGTAAGGTTGTCATGTATAATATGAATGTATTGGCAGATTATCTCATGAATGGGTTGCTGATTTCACTGTCAGCATAGTGAAAAGGTACAAGATGTACTGTTTCTCTCATCTTTATGGTATATATAGCTTTCATAGCATTAGCTTTAGTTCTCTCCTCATTAGGAAAAAGATATTGTTTACCACTTTTTATATATTTTTTTCTCATACATATTCACCATTTCCCACATTAGTAAGGTAGCATTAAGAACAGAGTACTGAGCTTTAGAGGGAATATCCTCACTTGGCCCCCTTCTCTATTCCTTTTTTGTTTTGCAACTGTTGCACTTATACTCCATTTCTTTACTCATAGTATGTTTCAAACTTGGCAGACATACACCTTTTTCCAGTGTGTCAACACAGTATTTTGATGCTATCATGTAAAATCTGACTCTTAAGGGGTAGAAGATAATTGACTGTATTTTCTGTGATGAAACTTTGAAACTTTGTGACAATTAACAAGTCACTTTATTGCAGTGCACACATGGAGAGACACTTTACTAGCAAATGTTTGCATTACTAGGTCTTTTTGGCTGGGAGCAGAACTTTTGTAGAAGATAGTTGTATTAGTAACAAACATTTAAAAATAGAAATTAAATATTTTTACAGGCATTCCCATCCCAACAGTTTTCTGCATAATGTAGTTTCATTTGAAAGTAGTTCGCTTATTAGGAAACATTTAGCTAGTGTAGTGCCTGGTCTGGCTTAACACACTGTAGTTATGTAATGTAATCTGTATTCATACTATCAAATTTGGTGTGTTTTGATGCACTGGGACCTCAGCAAGGCTTACATACCAAATACCAATCACCACACAATAATGTAGATTCACACTTGCTTGCAGTTGTTTTGTTAGATTAGAGGTTTGCTTTTGGAACATGAGCTGTATTGTGATGCAAAGGCCAGAGAGTAAGAGCTTTTAGCAAGTGTTCAGGTTGTCTAATATCTTTCATGGTAGTGATAAGCGGCTGAGAGGGTATACAGGAACTTCGATAACACAATAATGCTTTGTTGAAAAGGACAGAGTGCTGTGACTTAGAGGCAGGATGCTACTGATAGTGCAGAAGCAGGAGGTTTGATGAGACCGAGATCTCATGTTGACAGTACAGATGACTTGATATCATGGTACTCCTATGAGAGGGAGAGAGTCAAAAGTTGTGACAGGAGACATATTTAGGCTCAGTATGTGCTCTTAGGTGTGTGAGAGCCAGGAATTGCTTGAGTGAATGGACTTGATACTTTTGTTGATGCCTGGGTATTTATGAGACACGATGGATCGACTGTGCCATTAATGTCAGATTTGTCTCAGCCACTCCTGGGGATGACCAGTATAATGGGTCTTCAGGTTGTCTAATTTTGTTTGTAATGGTAATCAGCCTAGGTGTACAGTAACATGAGCAACAATACAATTAGATATTGAAAAGGACAGAATACTGAAACTTAGCCTTGTTCAATACTTCTAGGACATCAAGAATAGCCCCTTGTGTGTAATTATGTTATACACTCATGGGGCCCCAATCTCGAATTTTCTCTCTGTTGTAACTTTTTAAATTTTTGAGGAGTAAAATGTTGGTGATGGTGTAGGAGATGTGGTAAGATGGAGGTCCCATGGTGCAGGAGAGATAAGATACCACTGCACTTCCATACAAGGAATGAGTCAGTGTATCATGGCAGGGGACGTATTCAAGTGAAGTATGTATCTTTTTGTGTGTCTGAGTGCCAGAGACTTTTTGACTGACTACCTGCCATGATGCTTGGGTATTTATGAGGTTAATGGTGATTGCACCATTAACAGTAATTGCATGTGTGCAGCTAGTAAGTCCATTGTTGGTTCCCTTTGGAATCACTGATCATTGTATATTTGTAGAATCCTGATACAGGTAAGCCTTTCGTTATGAAGGTTTGTGTCTTCTACCTACTCAGTTTCATGGGCTACAACCTGAAATGTTTCAGATTGCATAAAGTTATTGTTTCTTTGATAGGTGTTCATGTGGTAGTGTGATTTCATCTCACAGCATGTGAGAATTGTACATTTGTTTTAACAAAGCTTCTGCTAACATCTAAGCTCCATCACATTTTGACACCAAACTTTGATATGTTGCCTTCTCATCTGTGTATGGTGAATGTTCATGCAGTATATATGATGTACAGATTTTTGTTTTAAATGATTTGATTATTCCCAATTAACACCCCAGCACCATATAAAACGAAACATTTGATTTTGCTGGTAGACAATCATTTATATGGTTCAGGTGTGTAATCAAAAAGAATGAAATTTCTGAATACAAAAATATGTGTGATATATATTATATAGAAACAGTAAGTAGTGGATAGATGGCAGGCACCAACCAGGGAGATATTGCTGCCTGAATTTCTAGAGCTTTGACAGAAACACTGAACTTGCTCCACAGTGGCTATGAAGTTCCCCCTCCCTGGCTTGGGATTCTGTCTTTCCTCCCTTCCTCATAAACATATGGGTTTGTTGGAATTCAGTCCACAAACACAGGCTTTCTTTTCCTCTCTCATATAACTCTTGAAAATATGTAAATTACATGTTTATCCATCGTAAATCACAATTTTCCATATCTCTGGGGATAGGGGAATATGTATCTCCTGCATGTTGTAAGGGATGGCTGATGGCTTACAACCAGGACTTGAAACTCACACCTGTTTTAATAAACACTTTCCAAAAATGGGAAAAGAAGAAAGGATTTCTCATTGAAGTTTTAGACAAAGGTGTCTGAATGTGCATGGATATGACCAGGATAAGGGAGAGATAGATATCATGTTTGACAAGAGGAACCTGAATGATCTGATTTAGAGTGAAATATTGAAGGAAAAGCGGGTTAAGTGGTGTGAAAATGTTCAGTAGATAAATTCTGGAGTTAGGATGAGGTCGAGATCAAAGAAAGGGATGACTTTTCTGTTAAAGGGAGAGTGGTTGAACTATGTTAATGAGTGTGAGGGAGTTCAGGACAGATGTAGGTAAGAATGAAAATAGACTAGAAAGAGGTGGATGATAATCCGTGTTTTGAGCACCTGGTAGTGAAAGGAGTGAAGAAGAGAGGGGTGCTTTCTGGGAGGAGCTGAGTGAGTCCTTTAGCAGTTTATATCCAAGGGATTGAGTCCTCATGGTAGGGGATCTGAATGCAAGATCAGGTGATGTGGTAGTTGAGGGTATAATTGGAGGGTATTGGGTACCTGGGTTACATGAAAATCAGATAGAGCTTGTCAGGTTGTTTGCTGAAAAATGATTGGCGATTGGAAATATTTAGTTAAGAAAAGTTGTATACATAAGTTAGCATGGGTGAAAGGGGTTAGGAGTCAGCAGGCATTACTTGATTATGTACCATTTTATTGGCATAGAAAGGAGAACTTGTTGGGTGTTAACATGTTGAGAGGGATAGCAGGTGGGATGCCTGGTCATTTTTGATGGAATTGATTGTGAAAGATTGTACTGATTTTTAAGAAAGGAACTGGTGTATAAGAGAGAACTGGTGAAAGTGAGTGAGCTTAGAAATGAGGCTATAAGCAGAGATATCAAGAGAGGTTGAGAAAGGAGTAGCATAAGCTAAGAGTAAGGGAAGTGGATGATGAGTGAAAGTACTCAGGAAAGCAGTCCTTTCATGTGCAGATGAAGTGTGTGCAAGATGGGATGTGGGCTTATGAGAAAGCATAGTGATTGGTTGAATAAGAATGTTAATTTGCTAGTAAGAGAGAAAAAAAGAGGTGTATGGATGATATCTGCCGGGAAGGAGTGAGAATGATTGGGATTGGTACAAGAGAAAATGGCAGGAATTCTGGTGGAAAGTATGGGAGTTGAAAATGAGGGCAAATAAGAGATGGGGTGAGAGAGTAATGATGAACTTATGATAGAATTAAGAAAATATTTTGGAAGGGAGGTGGACAGTGTGAGGAGAACATTAGAATAAATGGGAGCAACAGAAAGGGTAGCTGATGGGCAAGTGATGACACTGACAACATGAAAAAAGGTTGAAATAAGTAATTTGAAGGACCACTGAACATATTAGACAGGATGGTTGATGTGTTGTGACTGGAATGAGGTAGTATGCAGAGTGAGAGAGTCCTGGTGAATTATCTTGTGAAAAGAGAGGAAGTAGTGAAAGCCTTACAGATGAAATGTGATAGATAAGAAAGATTGATTGGGATTACAGTGTTTCTCAAGAAGGGTGGTAGTGTTTTTGAATGGTTGTTCAGGCTATTCTGCGCATGTATGACCTAAGGTGAACTGGTCGACTGGAAGAATGCATGTTTACTAATATAAAGGCAAGGATTCTAGAATTCTTGAGATATGGATCTGTCAAGTATATCTGTTAGGAGCGATATAGAATATGAGGACTATGTGTTTAGAAGAACATACATGAGAAATACTTGGAGAAAGAGAGAGATTTGAGAGATTTGTATGTGGTATTAATGGACTTCGAGAAATCAGACAATATGTTAGACATAGGCATTGTGGAAGGTATGGGAGGAAATCTGCCTAATGAAGTATAGACTTCTTACTGGGAGAATAAAGCATGCTTGCAAGTATGAAGGGAGGTGGTTAAGTGAAGGTAGGTCAGTGTTAAGGTATATGATGTCAACATGTATGATGTTCCTGGATGGGATTGTGAGGGAGGTAAATGCTAGAGTATTTGAGAGGGAGATGCATGTTTGCATTTTTATCCCCATATGTGTGTGTGTGTGTGTGTGTGTGTGTGTGTGTGTGTGAATCAGTTGCATTTTGAATATAACATGGCTCTGGAGGCAGACTTGTGAGAGAAACCCTGGGAGCTGCTGTTTATGTCTGGGAAAGTAAGTGAAGGATGGAAATTGAGAGTTGATTCAAACTTGAGTAAGGTCACTAGTGAGGTGTAGCAGGGAGGTTGAGACAGGGTGATTTGAGCATGAATTTGAATAAAGAGGAAATGAAGGGCTTTAGGCACCTAGGAATGGTAATTTAGGCAACTGGGAGTGGACATGGCATTGGATAGAATTATGGGGGCTAAAGTAAGTCATAGGGTGGGAGAGGAGTTTAGGTCTTTGTTGCATTGAAGAATGTGTGGAGGGAGTAAGGGCTAAGATGGGTATGTTTGGTGGTATGTATTACAGTAGTCCCAACAGTGTTTTATGGATGCGAGTCTTAGGCCATGAATGCAGAAGAATGGAAGAGGGTGGTTGTGCTGGATATGAAATGCATAGGGACAGTATGTCGTGGGAGGTGGGTTGATCTCATAAGAAATGATGGTGTAAGAGTGAGGTGTTGTAGTAAGTAATATCTGACTGAAACCAGAGTTTGCTGAAATGGTTTGGACATATGGAGATGCTGATTGAAGAAAGACTGTCTAAATGGATCCATGTATCAGAAGGGGAGGAAGCAAGGGAGAGAGGGAGATTTAGAAGATAGAGTGAGAAAGGCTTTAGGTACTGTGGCCTGAACATAAGGAGGGTGAGCAACATGCATAGGATAGAATGAAATGGATGGAGGTGGTATACGGAAGGTGACGTGTTGTCACTGGTCTGAACCAGTGCCCATGAAGCAGTTAGTGGAAACCACAGAATAATCCATGGGCCTTGGCTCTGGCTTCCGTGCATTATCCATGGGGGTTGGAGAGTGGATATTGACAGATGAGCCCATTGTTCATCAGTAATTGGACCTAGCTTGCCAAGGCAGGAACTATGAATGAGTAAAAAAAAAAAGCACTTTATAAACAGCGAAGATGAAAGATGACCAAGAATGCTATATGCATTATCAATGCATTGTGATGAAATAAGATGGACCTTGGATGTTGACTTATTATATAAAGAATGTTTCTAATGCCTTCCACTTGCCCTTTGCCATGTATATTGAGCAGCCTCTAAGTAGTGTTCCTATGATATGTATCTTGTACATATTTTTGAATTAACACAACATTGTTGATCACATTCCTTTGTTGTATAAAAGTCTGCCAGGAAATCAGAAAATACCTTTGGTTTCACTGGCAGACTTAATGATTTATTCTGGACCTGGATGTAATAAGAAAATATAATAGATAGAAATGAATTAATACAAAATTATGTACTTTATATGTGGTATACAAGAAGGACTTTATGATTACTCATTATAGATGGGTGAGAAGGCTGCATATCAAGGGGTGATGGTGAAATATGATCTAGTTTTTTGTCATTGCAAATTTGAACTTTCAGTATTATTTTCACCTTACATTCTTTCTTCTGGCTTCTTTTGTTTTTGATGAGAATAGTTATAGTTTTGCTTCTTTGATATATATCTTATAAATATTTTTATTTGTTTTATGATTAAGTATTTGCTTGACGGAAATTGAAAACTCGCTGCCATGCGACCTTTGCCGTACACACTCCACATTTAAGGTTTTGTAAGTTTTAAAGTGTTATTACCAAAAATTTTTAATTAACACAGCTCAGTATCTTTGTAGAGTTATTACTGTATTATAGGTAACTTTAAAGTGTTATTACTGTATTGTAGGTAACATAGTTCAGTATCACTGTAAAGTGTTATTACTGTGATATAGGTAACACAGTTCAGTATTGCTGTAAAGTGTTATTACCATATAGGTAACAGTTCAGTATTGCTGTAAAGTGTTAATACTGTATTGTAGGTGATGCAGTTCAGTATCATTGTAAAATGTTATTACCATATTGTAGGTAACAGTTCATTATCACTGTAAAATGCAATTATTGTATTATAGGTAACACTTTAGTATCACTTTAAAGTAGTCATGAAAGCATCTTTGTGGTGATTTTGTAGCAATAACTTTATATAATAGAGAGAAAGATTTGATTATGGAACAGATCTCACTTAATATGTTAGAATCCTGCAGGGAAAATTATTTTACTCATAAAGATTTTGCCTAATGTTGCATTTTCTGGGAACATGTATGCTCCAATAAATGGGGGGGAAATCTCCTGTATTGAGATACAGGATTGCCAGTATGATGCAGACAGCTGAGATACTGTTCATGAATCAGATGGTGTGAAAAGTGGCAGGTTGAAGAATTGCATTCTTGAAAGCTTATCTTCATCCATTCAAGAGCAATTGCGTGGATGGTTATGTTATATTAGGGAGATAGGGAGAAAGAGAGAGAGATAGAATGACAAGATATGAGATTCTGGCAAATCTTATGATGTGCAAAGGGAGAGACATTTATTTGGAGTATGATGTGAACACTGTATGGACAAATACATTGACCCTGCTTAAAATGGGAATGAACACAAAATGTTCTTCCGTATCATTATAATGGTCATAGACTGTGATAACAATATGATAGACAGAACATGCTGAAGGGCTCAGAAATCAGGCTAAGTATAACATAAGAATGATTTCAAGGCTGTCCAACTTGCAACCTATAGGATGTATGTTAACCACAACTGATTAAGCATAGTCTGTGAATGTTTGGTTGGTTATTTGGGCATTTGGCTTGTTGACTGTCAGGGTTACCAAAGCTTTTCAAGTTATAACAACCAGTCAAAAGATCTCGAACCCTATATTTAGGTGTATCAAGATAATTTTATGATCATACATGCTCTTACAGTTAGAGGTCCCCTTAGCTTATGAATGAGTTTGCGTCGTATGAGTAATAACTGATTAATATAAAGATCATAAAAGGGATTTTTTTATGAATTTTACTGTCAGAAAACTGGTAATACTAGTAGATGTGGATTGTTCTTGAATTACAGTGATGTGGCTTTACCTTATTTTGTTAGAATCTATTTTATACAAGGAAGATGGTGGTCCTAGCTGATCAAAAGTTATACTGCTCCAGTATACTTCATTCATACAGGGTTAATGCATGACTACAATTTGAATTGTTGTGATTCAGGGGTTCATTATCAGGTTGTAACTAATACACATCACTTGCCAATATGGTTGTTGCATTGATGAATTTTTTTTAGATATTGATAAAGAAAACCAGGTGAATTTAATGAGGGAGAACGTATTCTCTGTTTAACATCAGTATGTTAACTCAGAGTGTCTAAAAAACTTCAAATTTGAGAATGCTCTCCTCATACAAGCTCCCTACGTTTGGTGCAGTAAATCTTCGATATTTGTTTTGCTACTATTTTCATAGTGCAGTTCGTAAATCAACTGAAGCCCTTGCATTATAGTGTGGTGGGTTGAAAGAGATAGCCGGACTTCAAAAATTGAGGGAATTGAGAGTTATTGTTTGAAGAGGGGTGCCTAAAAAATAGGAAAGGAAATTTTGAGGTGCCTCCAGCTGGTGCAGTAAATGGATGTGGGAAGAATGGGATAGAGGGAGACCAGTGATTACATGAGAGATAAGGTTATATAGTTGTGGTAATTGCACCATTGAAACAAAAGAAAGCAATTGTATTGGTTAGAAATATGGAACACTGTGCTTAAGGTAGGGTTACAGACTTAATGAGTTGCTTATCAGGTAATCATAGTTATCTAGTTTACTATAAAAAGTCCAGAATATAGTTGACTTTTAGAAATACATCCCTTTAATGTAGATTCACAGATGTTGATTTGGAAAGGATTTTGTTTTGATTAAATATAAGATGTGTAGGATTTTTTTCTCCAGTACTGTGGTAGAAAAGGTATTGATTAATTTATTTAGCACACTGAAGATGTTAAGTTGTCAGGTATTTCAGCTTGATTAAACAGATGAGTACAATATATCTTCATATAGTATGTACCCTGGTGGTCTGCTGTTGACCCAGTAAGTGTAATGTTTGTGATCAGGAAAGTATCCTTGTGTCACTGTATTTCATCTTGTGGCACCATAGCTTCTGTACATTCCTGTCTTCTCATATTTCATGATACCTAAGTTTTTTGAAGAGAATTTGATAGTCTCAGCTCAGATGGCTCAGTCATATTTCCTTCATTTGTGTATTTGTTACTGGCCTTGTATGATTTTCAAAATATGATTCAAATGGGAAGGCAGAAATGGGCGAATATGACTTTGCAAGAAATAGTTGTTTCCAAGAACTAGATGTTCATGTTTCACTTGCTTATTTTTCATGGATTTATTGTCATAGTTTTTGTTTGTTGAGTAAATTGTTGTGACATGAAAGTTTATATGTAATGTAAGTTCTTCAAATATGTTGCTTAAATTATCTATAGATGATTAAATCTGCATTACCTGAATTAGAGACAACAGTTAATTTCTGAAATCTTGGAAGGAGCTTTGGCCTTCAACCTGTTGTCTTTGACCAGCAGGAAGCATTAGTAGTGTAAAAGGTGTCACCCTACATTCTATGAGTATTGAACTAATATTTAAAGGGAAGTGATGATCTTGCAAAGTTTGTATGGTAGAACACAAGAACATATGTCCCTTGCCTGGCTTCTTTCAGCATAGAATACAACTACAGTAGGTGTTGTCCACATGGCTCGCATCCCCACCGTGTACATCACAGATTACGACAAGGATCCTGTCGAGGTGGAGCCCTACTGGGACCCATGTTTTATCTTAACGGTACGGTCAACATATGTACAGCAGTAATTCAATATCCTAGTTGGATAATTTCTCATAACTTTGCTGATTGTGTGTCAAACACATTAAGGAATTTGATTAATAGATTTTTTCTAACAATTTACTAGCTTTGGTGTAAGGCATGAGAGTAGCTTATTGCTAACTGATTAACCATGATAATATGCACACTCCTTGGCTTGATGTTGAAGGATGTTTTCATTGATATACACGGTGATGCATGAATTGTTCAAGTGTGCATGTAAATTTCCATTTTGTAATTATAATTTCCTGATTTTATGAATTATTTTTAGTTTACAAATGTATGCATCAGTGTGGTTTAGAAGTTTATAAAGCTTTTTTTTTTCAATTTTATTTGCATTAGTATTTGATATTTGTGTTGTTTTGCTTATAGAAATAATGGGGACTCTTCATTATCGAAATGAATTTAGTTATTGCGTTTTCCTTCCAAAGAGAGGAAGATTAGTGGTGGAATGACTGTTCTTCCCACCTGGTGCTCTTCCTCACCTCTAGCAGTCTTTTGCTTTTATCTATTATCCCTTAGAAGGGTTTCACTAGAGCATTTTGAGAACACTGTTTTGTTTGGAAGGTTGCAAGTACAGTGATACAGGGAAGATAGGGCTTATCAAATTGTCCACTTCTGAGAGAGGAAGAATCGTCATGCTTATGGTACGTAATGCTCATTAGTAGAAACTGTAATGTGTACTTGGACACTTCATTTATACTAACAATTGTAAGACGTGAAAGAGTCGTCTTATATGTCACTTGAGGATATCAGGAAACCTAAGGAGTTATTAGAAAAGATTGTTTTCTTGAAAACATTGTTTGAAAAGTTTAGTACTAGAAGCGTTTTAAGAACAAATAAAACACTTGTTTTTTAGGTAGGCCAGAAAAGTAATCATGGTTCTTACATGTGAAGATAGACAACATGTTTTCTTTTATTGTTTAAAGATGTTTAACCTGCAAATGATGTAATTCTTAGGACATTATGAGACAGATCTATGTTTAGGTTATACCCTAACGTGTATAAGGTGGAAGTGCAGCAGGAAATCCAGTGATGCAAGTTTGCCTGTGTGTTCCTTTCCAGACGAGAGAACTTTTAACGTTTTCTATATTACTAATGTTCTTTAGCGTGTTAGGTGAATAGTACGGGGTAACTAGGGTAGTTTGGAAAATAGCCGCAAAGTTGCATGAATTACTGTTGCTAAGCACCGCTATTAAATCGTGCAGTTTCATCTCAAGGGAAAAAAGTGAAATTGATTGCTTGTTTATGGTGCTTAATTGTTTTGAGTCACCTTTTGGTAATTATAGATTTCCTATCCGGCTGAACGTTGCTTCATATTATGGTCTGATGATGCATATGCCTTTCTGAGGGACGAAAACGAATTCCGTGAACCCATAAAGATCTGTACACTCTGGATTGATTGGCAAATCTAAATTGAGCTACGAAAATTTTAAGATGACAGGAAGTCGGTCGATCAGACTGTTTGCTTTGATTTCACCTGTGACGAAAAGCCGGCAGCATGCGAACAACCACGACTTGGCTTAAATCGTTTGGAAGTTTGTGGTCAGTGTTTCACGACCGGTAGGACGCAAAAGGCATCTAGGTAGGACGTTGTTTCAGGAATTGTCAAAAGAAGAAGTTGCTCTGGTGATTTTTCTTATTTTCTCATGTTAACTGGCTTGACATTGCAAGAATATTGTTCAAGAATTTGCTTTAGATCCTTTCTGGTTAAAGGTGAAGACCGTGTATGAACAACATAACATTATACCTCAAAAGAAATGTTACACTTTTCTCCCATATATCTTTGTGAACAAATTATTCCCTCCAAGGGAAACGTGAAAAGGAGAGAGACCATCTATAATTCGAAATAGCCCTTTCAATCGCAAATATGATTATTCTAAGATTTTACATGCTTAATAATGAAATTCTGTGTTAGTCAGCTCACTTATTAACTAATGAACCATCTTATTTTTTTGTATTGGATTTTCTGCTTTTCTCAACTATAGCAATCATATTTACTCCCAACAAAATGACAGCATTTCTTACTGCCTCATAACTTCCAATTATGGTCAGAATGATACTAAAATGTAATTATACTTACAGGATTTCGTTTTTTGCCTTTGAGGGACTAAGAATATTCGACACAATGGTTGTTGACGTAACGTTCAAAATGTTGACTAAATGTTTACGACCCATTAAGGGGAATGCGAAAACAATTTCTACAGCAGTAATACAGAATATTGGTAGAACGTAAACCTTTGAGCTAATAACGCAGAGTTCAGTGTAGTTATCTTATATATAATAACTCATTCACCTCTACTTACAAAACAAATAGCACAGATATAAATCAGTAGAATGAAGTTTAGACAGTGACGGTTGCCCGTACATTTAGAACAGATTTGGTGTACTACAGTACAGTGGTAAAAAAAAATTAAATTTTTGACTAGTTAGAATCAGACTTTAAGTACCTCACATTTGGCACTGATACAGTCTGACAAAGTGATTGTGACTAGATAGTAGTAGACATTAACAAGTGTATTTACTTTAAGTACACACACAGTACATCACAATGATGGAACTTAAAACGATTGTACTTTTTTTTTCTGCTGAATTTTGAATGGATAGAATTCGCAAACTTTGCAAAATTTGATAGCTGAAGCCCTATTTTTTTTTTTTTATCTTCCTTCTATATTTTCCTATATGCATCGTTCTATTTCTCAGGACTGAAAACTTGTTACATGGTTCAACCGTCCCCTTGTTCACCATAACTAAACAGAGGTCATTGTCTTGGGTTATCTTGATAAGAGTTTCTCGGAGATGAGGTAACATGGTTATTGCATCGAAATTTAGCTTGATTTATTCTTTCAGCAATGATTATGGTAACTTTCATATATGGTTTCTTATCTAAACACTGTACATGATTTTCACAATATTTTCCCATTTTGATAAGTGTGGATCCTTGATCCTTAGTTCTAGGCTGAGTCTTAACTGATTAATTTTGATACTTGTGTACTCGTGCCAGGTGTTTGAATATCCATTCCTCTCTACTATGCTTTCATTACCGACTATCCAGTTAGATTGGAAAAAAGTTATTTTGATGCATATATTTTAGCAGTCCAAACGCAATATTAGATAATTCTTTTGTGGTGATAAGGTGTGTCCAGAAGCAAACTATTCTGTTCCAGACAGTAGTCTAAAATACTCCTGCCAACTCTCCATAGACCATACAGTTTACAGCATTTTTGTTTGCCCTTATCAAACTCCGTGAAAATTCTCTGCGGAATATGTTAGCGTGACTTAGTTTCATAAATCCCAAAACCTCCCTCTCATGCATTATAGAATGAGTACAATAAGCTTGTTAGATAACTCGCACTGGATGTCTGCAGGAAGATGAAGCTTTTGAAATTTAACTTTGAGCCCGTACATGGCCCATCTGTCTTGATTAATCTGTTTGCAAAGGTTCCTAGGTATACGTATCACTACAGATTTCAGCTGAATAATTTCTAAATTCGAATTTATGATTACCTCAGTTTTTTACTTTTAGAGAATATTACTGATTTCGTTTTGCCAGTATTTGCTGTAAGATGCCAGTCCTGTCATTATGCATGAAAAGAATGTATTGCCAACTGCAGGTCTTTTGGTGACTCTGCTATTATAGTGGTGTCGTCAGCATATAGAAGGGCAATTAGCCTTAGAGAAGCTAATGTTTCTTCATCACTACGTCCTACGAATATTATAGAACTCTTACCTATGATGAATTCAAAACCGTGCAGGTAAACGATAAATAACCCAGGAGACAGCTTTTTGCCATGTTTTACCTACGATACAGTAGTTCATATATATACTGATACATATTTGACGACTTTAAATATCATGACTTTTTTTTTTAAATCATATTGAATACTTTGCCACTGATGTTATAAGCAAAGTTTTCTACAGAGTCAGGCTCAGGATAATGTTTTTTTTTGTTTTTTTCGTCCATAAAGGCACTGTACATTCTTTAAAAGTTTAGATAGATAAGTCGGTAACTGCCAGCAGCATAGAGATGTGGTGGATTCCAGAGCTCTCTGAATTGCAACAAAACTTTGCCTTAAGTACAGGAGTGGGTAGCTTACCAAGGCAACTGAATTTTGTTTGTTCTTTAGTGTTATATGGATCATCTTGTTACCCTTTGTTCTCATGCACAGGCTGTATTGTTTTTATACAATAAGAGTGTGACACAGGACCATTATCTAGAACTACATCCAACATATATTCATGGCAGTTTTTAAGTCAGTTCACGGTCTATTCTTTTTTTTATATAGCATTTTCACTATCTCACGTACCTCCTGAGTTGTGAAGTATTTATTGATAATTGTGGATTTTGTTTTTAGCTGTTTGAACCTATATTTGATTTGCAACATTATGTGGGTTAGTCTCTGTTTGTGTCAGTTTACTGGAGCAATTTTACGTATGTTTGCTTTGAAACATTACCTATTTTTTCTGTATGATTATTTTTGTTGACTGTGTTCCAGTACTGTCTTCAGGGTAGTCTTTCTTGAAATTTCTTAGCTTATTTTGGAAATCTTTGTATGCTACCCTCTACATTTTCTGTAGATATGTTTTTTCTTTTTTTGTGTGTTTTATGAGGTTTCATTTTCTGAAGTTGGGGGGGGGGGGTAATTTACGGGGTAACTTTGGTATTTTAGAGATCAGACCTAAGTAAAACTACCTATTGCTAAGCATCCCCAGTACATAATGCATTTACATTTTAATAGGGGATCTTTTTAAACACACACACACACACACACACTCATCTTCCTGATTATCATAAACCTTTGTATGTATTTTATTGATTGTCGAAAAAAATTGTGTTTATGTATACTCTTTTCATTGGAAGAAATTAATTGTATGAGGTGACAGACTAATGTTAACCTTAAGCCATTAAGAAAGAAAAAGAAAACTAATGTGCTTTGAAACGTAGCATTTTGATTGCTCATATTAAAACGGCGATTGATTTTTGTTTTATCATTTTGCTATTGAAGATACGAATGCTCTTTCGATGAAAGGAACTTCATGAAGATGTAGATCTTACTCAGATTTAGTTTACAGACCCAAGTATTACATGATTCTTTCGAGACTAGATCAGTCTGACTGGATTATTATTGTTGTTGTTTTGTTGTTGTTGTTATTATTATTATTATTATTATTATTATTATTATTATTATTATTATTAATTATTATTATTTACTTCATTTATATATGATTTTGATTTATTTTTTGCAAATATCATTTGATTAAGACGGTGAAAGTGAGCTGATTCTAAGGTATGATTTTTTAGTTCACGCGCGGAACGGATGCTGAGATGAAAAGTACTGTACCTCACCACACCTGGTAAAGGCCTCCGGATTCATGTTGGTAGCGAGCGTTGTAGACTGAGCAGCACCTTTCAAGATCTGTTCCGTTAAGTGGTCTATCAAAGTGTCCTGGTTGCAGTAATCATTCATATATGATGGTATCCAGACAAGAATCACATCCGAACGTTCATCACGTTGGCGTAGAACAAATACTAATCTGAATATTGGTTTGAGGATTCTAGTAATTACAGAAGAAATACTTGTAATACTGTAGCATATTTTGTTTGTCGCGCGAGTTACTGAGTTCCGTTGCCTTTCATTTCCCTTTCTTATTTTCCTAAATCTTTACCTTCCAAATTGAGCTTGGTGAATACGTTGTTATTTATTTATAATTTTAGGTTTTGAAATGTCGAATTGTAATGTGTGGATTGTCACCGTGCACCTCAAGCCTCGCGACTCCACATCTCTTTATACTTCGTCAATTATGTAGCATTAATTTTGCCAAGAAAGTATTTTAACGAAGAGTTTTATATCGTTGTAAGTGAGATACACGATTTAAAGTAGCATTTTGACTTGTACATAATGTAAAAGATGGTGTATTTTTTATCCCTTTTTGCAACATGAAATTTCTCAGTCTGTTGAAACACTGTTTATACTTTCAGTAAAAACTGGAAGTCATACCAGTTTATTTAATGGTTATCTTTTGACTGTTATTGAAGTAATTCGTGCTCCATTTTTGGTTGAAGTGTAAGTATAAATGTCAAGTTCAGGGCGGGGCAGAGAGGAGAGGGAAGTGGGTGGGTGGTGGTATGCTGTGGCCTTCCACCTGCTAGGTGGCTTCCAGGTCGTGGCCCCATGTGGGTTTTTTTGGCTTTTCTTTTAGTGTGGCTCTAGCAATTTTTAATCCATATTTCTGATAATATGTGGATTTTGCATTAAAGTGAGGTAACTAAAAGAAATATGTAAGGTGTATTTCGAACTTTTCAATCTGCCTAACGAGAAATGATACAAATCTCTATTTTCAAAATCAGAATTGATTGTTCGAAGAAACAGAATGGTGAAGATACTAAAATCCATACATATGTTTCCCCTAAGCAACAGATGCAGTTGAATTTTACAGAACTTGAAACCGTGTTGCTGTGCAATATCTTCCTTCAGGTTCCATTACCTCAGTTACCCACATACGTAGATGTTCATGTTGCGAGAAATAGTCGTATGTAGTCATCTCCGAATACATGACAGTCTTTACCTTACAATTTTCTTGTGGTCTGAAAAAAATATACATTGTCATCTGTTTCCCCCTGTCCCCCTACCATTTTTTTTTTAATGGCCGACCTTGCTTGGAAAAAAGTTCCTTAATCATTGCCATTTCGGATGAAAGGGAAAATAAGGAAAATATAAAACGAATGCAAAAGGACGAATTAGAACTCCTTATTTATTTTTTATCTACCTGACTTCAAGTTGGAAAGGTTATGGATGAAAGGAAGAAAGAAGAAGGAAGAGAATTCCACAGCTTTCGTTGTGAGAAGAAAGGTATCTGAACTGTAAATCTTCGTATCGCTGGTCTGCCAACTGGGAAAATGCTGCCAGTGGCATGCCCCATGTAGCTGGGCCACACACACTCCGCACGAGAGCTTTCTAACCGAGTGTTACACTAAGTCTGGTTATTGTATGATTGTATTAGTTGGTAAACAAATAGTTTATTCTAGGCGATCAGGGTTGACCGTCTTTACCGTTTATTTACGTGAAAAGCTGAAAAGTATTTGCATGAAGTGGAAAGCGTTAGCTTAGCAACCCTCTTGAGTTAAGATGTCAGCTGAGAACCAACAGAAATTAAGATATTAGGCAAACAGCCGTCGGCAGGCAGAGGACTGGCGACGAGGATGGTCTGTTTATATGTTGGTCAGGGTGTCCTTCTCACGTCATTGGTTACTCTATGAATACAACACGTTATTATGTACATTAATCTTTTATTTGACTATTTCTGTTGTATTTGATATTGTTTTTTTGTTCTTGTCCGTAGTGTTATTGCTCATATGTTGCAGTTGAAGGTGTTTGTTTGTCTGTCTTATCTCATTGTAGAGATAATGTCAGTTTTTATGGTACATAATCGTTATGTCATGGTCGTGTTGATACTGGGGTTAGATAACATGTTTATTTACTGCTTGCTTACAGTGTTGTATTTGCTTATCATCTGAGTTGTTGACAAGTAGTACATAAGATGGTAACATCCTCTCACACTGTTGTGCATCGTACGTTAACATTAAGTTCGTTGAGTTTGTTTTTTCGTGTGTGGTCTATTATCATGTCTTGTTCATTCTTGTGAAATGATTGAGATTGTCAGCTGGGATCAAATTTTTATAAAAACTTAATTTTCATTAGAATTTCCATTTTTTTGTGGATTGCATTGTTGTTGTACGAGAATGTGTATTTTGACAAAAAAATAACATGAAAACTCGTGGAAGTTGCACTTGGATAGGCTCTCAAGATGTTTGCACTGCTGAATTAATCGATTTGGTTTGTCCTGCAAAAATCTGTCTTTTATGGAGTTGATAGAGGTGTGGTGGTACGCCTTTATATGCTGTTTTGTTCCTCATCACCTGCGCTACAATTCGACCTAGGTCGTGGGGAAGGAATAACAAGGACGCATTGTATTTGCTTGTTTTGCTTCAAATGTTTTGGACAGTGATGTGTGTGTGTGTGTGTGTGTGTGTGTGTGTGTGTGTGTGTGTGTGTGTGTTGACTTTTATGCATCATTATCCTTGGTTGTTGGGGGTCGAATGACGCTTAC
>JAUUDY010160863.1:0-13345 GCA_032361765.1 Panulirus inflatus
TTTAGCGATACCCAGCTAGCACGAAGCCTGGTTTGTCGTACAGAAGGTCGTCTAGACTCAGACGGGAAATGACACCCTTATTTCGTGCCAGTTTCGTACGTCATACCATTCCCGCTTCTACACTCAACTGAGGAGTAAGGTACACGGATTCGCTTCCTCAGAGGGACTCCTCGGACATATTGCCTTTACACGTGTAGGAGACAAAGAGTCAGCCCTTGATGTATGGTCAGGTATTGTGTGCTGCTTTCAGAGGGGGGCCTTCATATGTCGCACCCGAGACCGCCATACAAAGTGTCGCACTCCGAGGACCTCATTGTCTTGCGCCCAGGGAACCTCTATAGAAAATGTCGTACCCAGGCCAACCTGCAGTGGAAGAATTAAATACAAAACTTCATAACTCAGACCTGCTTGGGGTCCACGTTACTTGTGTACTGTAAATCTGGTTTCCCGTCTATGTTAGTGTACTGTAAATCTGGTTTCCAGTCTATGTTAATGTATTGTAAATCTGGCTTCCCGTCTATGTCAGTTAAATCTCGTCTTCCTTTCGCGATTTAGGTTTGATTTCTGTCTCGGTGGCCCTTCAGGTCCTCTCGCTGGTACAAATCACCTCCCTGAGCATAGAAGACATAAATACATTAGGGACAACGCACGAGGAAAATTAACTGGCACGTCTCTTACTTTGATCACCCCGGCAGACGCCCATAAAAGATGCATGTGCAAGAAATGTTAATCGTGGACTGAACTACATGTCATTCCTTGGTCCTGGTCTCAAGGACTATCTCTCCGCCATCTTGGAACGGTGTACAAGCTCAGCCCAGACGTACAGTACATGTACTAGGAGTACGTAGTTAGGGTACGGCTTGTGGTGATGATGATAAGTCCAGTTGAGTTGCCCACATCTGAACCGTCACCCGTCGAAGACCTTGTGACGGGTGTCCGTCTGTCACCAACTTATTCTTTATCAAACCCATAAGAAAAATTGCATAATTTTAGCGTTTACATCTGTTTATCTGATTAAGACGGCTTATTATCAGGAAGGCTGGTAACACACTGAAGGTTATGGAGACTACAGGCAGATTGCTGACTCTGTGAAGGTTATGGAGACTCAAGTTAGTGGAAGCCAATAGTAAACATTTTATCATTCGATTCTGCCTGGCCTTGGGTGTGTATGTTGGCCCCTATGGTTTAGTAACGTCCTTTAAGACTGAATGTTTGTCGTGTAGGGAAAAATTATGTTATTATTATTAGTAGTAGTAGTTATATTTTTATTATTAATGATTATTGTTATTATCATAATCATTGTCTTATAGCTCCATCTTGCTATAGATCTCTCGTTCTCGCAGTGAAGTCAAGGTTGAGCGATCACCCTGGTATAAGGTAACCAGTCACTCGGGTAGTTGATTTTCCCGGCGGCCTCAGGCGGTAGCTAACAACTCCCTGACGGCCTATCGCGAGAGCTGGTTCCCTGGCGGCCTCAACCGATACTTGACTCACTGGTAGCCTCTCGCGATAGTTGACTTCTCCAACAGCTTCTTGTGATAGCTAAGACCTCAGACGCCTTCTTCAGAGAGGTGGCTTCCGCTGGCGGCCTCTCCCTCCCAGACAGCTGACTTCTCCACCAAGCCTCTTCCGGTTGGAGAAGTGGAAATCATTTGCTTGAACCCATCGTTATCGTACAAGGCAGAAGGAGAAGATAGCGAAGATGGCCAACTGACAACAGGGTACTGTTTTTTTGTGGAGCTTCCTGCCTCTTCATGGGCGTCTTGCTATTAGCTTAGCTGGTCTGTGTTATCCGCCGGCTCTCGGCCGGTGTTCGCTGCCACTTGGAACCACTTATTGGCCGGGGATCATCGATATTAGGCGATAGGCGATCATTTGGGTGCCGCCCCGTCTGCTGTACTTCCTCTCGTCAACAAGAACGTATCTCTTATTTCAATTCGTTACTTGTGATTTATATATCCAGGAGAGAATAATCAACCGTTTATGTCCTCATTTTCTTTAACCAAAGATTCTCATTTAAATTTTCAAACCTTTGACTCGTAGTTTCGTCTTCTTGCTTTCGCATAGTGGCTCGCCCGTTACTTTTATGGATGTTTATGTAAAGAGAAGATGCTTTTAGATATTGCGTTCTCACTTGGGATCTTCAGTCCCTGCCAGCCCAGATGGACAAGCGGGTGTGAGGTTGGTTGTGGGTCTGGGTCGGTAAGAAGCAATAATTGGCCTTCCGTGCCATACTGCTTCGGAATATCTTAAACGACTTTCAAGTATCTGAAAGTTATTTTCAAGGTGTTTTAAAGACCTATGAAATATCTTAAAGACCATTGATGATATCTTAAAACCTCTGAAGATATCTGAAGACACGTCAAAGACTACTTTAGATATCTCAAAGACCTTTGGAGTTTTTCGGAAAGACATTCGATGGAATGAAGACCTTTGATGTAACTTAATAACTTCTGAACAGAACCATTTTTGCAGCCTATCGACAACACTAGAAATCCCAGGATGGAAGACAGACCTTGCATGTGCGCCTTGAATAGTACATATATGATATTTTTTTTTTTGTATGACGTGTGTTTGGTGCATTCCTCAACAAGAATTGGTCCACCTCTCACGTTAACGAGGTGGTTTCATATGGCTGACGGGGTTACTGGATCCCTTCACAGTGATCGTGAGGAGATAATGTCGCGCTGCAGGTGTACAGGTCGAGAATAGCAACAGCTCGATAAATCAAACGTCGTGGCGAATAGTTTGGCCTGTGTTTGCATTGCTGGGGGATATAAAAACTGCTGGGGGAGGTGAGAGCTGCTGGGGGGGAATCAGAGCTGCTGGGGAGATAAGAGCTGTTGGGGAATTAAGAACTACTGGGGAGATAAGAGCTGCTGGAGGAATTAAGAAATGCTGAGTGAGATAAGAACTGTTTGGGAAGAGTAGAACTGCTGGAGAGCTCAGAGCTGCCAGGGGAGATAAGAATTAATGGGGAGATAAAAGCTGCTGGGGAGATAAAAGCTGCTGGGGTGATAAAAGCTGCTGGGGAGATAAGAGCTTCTTGGGAAATAAGATCCCCAGGAACGTGAGACGTGTTGTCTCCCCAGCTGCTCCCTCAGGTCAGCTAGCTATCTTGTCATCTCTGCTCATCTCATTTTCTTCTTTGATATTTTTATATATTCCCCTCCACCCCCCGGGTATATCACGTCTTCCCATCCCCAAGGGTATATCACGTCATCCTCCCCCCAGGGTATATCACGTCTACTGTGTCCATAATTCACCAGTGTTTTATGTTATATAAGATTATCTCGTTTGTCATGTATTCCATATCTTTCATTGTCATTTCTTCCTCAGGTACGCGCCAGCGAGACGTGCCCGTTGATTATCCTGGGAGCTGGACACGTGAGGCATGAGCTTTGTTGTTGTTGTTGTTGTTGTTGTTATTGTTGGTGATGGTGATGTTGATGTTGTTGTTGTTGTTGGTGGTGGTGGTGGTGGTGATGTTGTTGGTGTGGTGTCAGTGGTGGTGGCGGTAGTTATCTTTTTTGTAGTTGGTGTGTTTGTCGTCGTGTTATTATTGTTAGTGTTTCTGTGTTGTAGGCTGTAGTTGTAGTTATTGTATTGCTGGTCGTCTGGTAGGTGGAGCCTCGTGTGTTGATACTTTCCTCCTGCCAGAGTGAACACTGGAATTGTTAAGGTGGGAGGCACTGGGCGGGAGGACTCGCCACAGGGCAGGGAGTGGAAGTAATGATGCCACAGTGGCAAATATGTCACCAAGGACACACGAGGAGCAGTGACATCAAGTGGGTACCTCAGATGAGGTCAGGTGAGAATTGGTGATATTACAGTGGCATCACTGAAGGGAACAGTGACATCAGGTGAAGTGGGATGAGGAACAGTGACATCAAGTGAGGTGGGATGGGGAATATTGACATCAAATGAGGCGGGATACAGAAGAATGACATCGGGTAAGGGAAGGCCCTGAGCAAGGCCCTGACTGCTGGGGATATGACCGAGCAAACGGCCCACCCACAACCTGCAGGAGTACTTGTAGGACCCCGTCTCTTTCATCAGGTGTTGGCGGAGCTGATAACGGTACGTCAGTCTTTAGTGTCACGGAGTTGGATATTGTTCTCAGGGGAGGTGACCCTCGACCTGGTGGTGAGGTTATAAGACAGCTTAGATCAGGAAAGGGTAGCCTCAGGCCAAGGAAGGTTGAGGATGGTCACTGTGGCTGGTAATCCTCCGCCATGCCCCATGACACAACATCCTCAAACCTTCCTCAAGTCACACGTAGTGTCCTGCAAAGAGGAGGCGAAGAAGACGTCTTGTCTGAGAGGACCCTGAGGAAGACCTGTAAATAACTGAAGAGCTCGTGTAGTTTGTCGTAAGTGACATTGAGTGGGGGTGGATGCTCTGTGTCCGTGTGAGCTGACAAAGTGGTATCTAGGTTCAAGGTTCACTGCCGACCCTCGCCCCGTCATTGTGGGGCCAGACGGAGCATGATGTGGCTGGCAGCGTGGGAGTCAAATACATATCCTTCTGCTTTGTTCATATTCTTTTCATCTTCAGAAGTTTATTCTTATGGGAAAGGGGACCTCCATCCACAAAACATTAAGGTGCCTGCGTTACGTTATCTCCAGAGTTTAACAGCATCACTAAAGCATTTTAAAAAACTGACAGTTTTATTGATCGTATCTTAACCTGTTGACCTCGTAATGTGTTGAGGCGCTCGCTAAACCACGAGAGATAAATGACATCAGCTTAGTTGGCTACCGGGTAAAACTTCTGTGATATGTCGTATGTACAGTGTGAGGTGGAGGAACACGAAAATAAGTTGGAAACTTGTAAGATAAAATGTAAAGAAATGCTTTTATATATGAGAGTAGTGGATGAATGAAGCAAAATGACTGATAAAACTGAGAATACAGACAGCATACAAAACCGCAAAAAAGTTGGTTAACTTTAGAGAAAGTTCAAGAGATGGGGCCCCATGAGTGTAGAACCCCCCCTCCCCTTACAGCATAGATAGATAATTATAAGAGACTACACATAAAAAAGTGTGCACACGTGCACACGCGTACAAACACAGACACAACAATGCTGTCAGCTATGTCAATTTTCGGCCCTGGGTGAGAGCCTGCCTGGGCGGTCCGCAGTTGCATATTAGCAAATGTTGTGTCGTGATGAATGGGTAGGATCCCGCCGCTGACCATCTTGGGAGGGAGGCTGGAGAGGAGAAAAAAATAACCGGTTATCGTCGGGTGTGTGACGGTGTGCTGTGGTGCCGCCATGATTGAGGCTGGCGGCTGCTGGGGCCGTCACCGGGGCGGCGGCTTGCGGCAATACGCAACACTCGGGAGGCTCTGGCGATCACATTTGGAGAGGCTCCTCCGTCTGACTCACTGAGGGAAGGCTTGCGAGATCGAACTGGCGTAAAGTTATACGAGAGGCGACGCGCTAACTCACCTCCTGAACAGTCAAAGTCTACACATAACCCTTCCTGCTGTAAGGTCTCCATCCAGGAGTAACCCTTTGCCAGCCTTCTTCAAACACAAGAACTGGTAGGATTTTACGAGCAGAGCGTTTGACGCCCTTAAGAAGAAGGACGCCAGTGGAGGAGGCTCGCCGGGGCTGCGAGGAGCAATAGACTAGTCCTTGAGCGGCCATGGTGGTGCCTCTCGCCTTCCCGGACTATGGCTTTACTACCTCGTTAATGGCCTCCTGAGCCTCGCCCGTGTACAGTGCCGTGTTGCCAGTTCCTTTTACGTATCTGTCATTATTGGCCGAGTTCTCTGATAAGGGTGAGTGGGTGTGCAAGGAGGCCCTCGCCTTGTATAGCCCTCCAGTATAATTCGAGTATCATTCAACGAGAGGATGGATAAAGCGGGTGGGTCTCAAAGGGTTTCTGTGGCGGGTAAAGACGCCACCCCTCCCCTCTTTTTTTCCCAGGCATCATGACTTCCGCGTTAATTGGGACCTAAGATTATGGCCTCCTTGTGGGGTAGGGGGAGCAGCATCTTGTTGCTTAGGGAGAGTTCTGTTGCAGCGGGAAGGGAGTTGTGGATTGTGGAAGAGTGGGGCTCTGAAAGCACGAAAAGCATACAAGTCCTTGTTAGCACGTTTGTGAACAGAGTGACTTCCACGTCCACAGGTATCGTGTGAGCAGCAAGTGGTACACTGCTCACATACACTTACATAAGTTTACGGTGCCTTAGTGTGTCTGGAATTTTGTGTTTGTGTAGGTAATTCAGGGACCACTCTCCAGCCTCGGAGGTCCCCAGGCCATGGTGAGAGTTGACCCATTGCCAAGCCAGACACAGATACGGAGGTTTGGCTGGTGGGGTCTGACCCCAGGCAGACCAGACACTGGTGGTGTTGGGGTGGGTATGAAGTCTGGCTGGTGGGGTCTGACCCCATGGAGGCCCTACACGAGGGGAGGAGGGAGGGAAGGGTTGGAGGAGAGGCGGTATGATCAAAGTTGATGGGGCGACGAATGAATGGTCGACCGTGAGGTGATTACTGGGGTTGCCACACCCCCAGCTCATGCCTCTCCCTCGCCCATGCCACATCCCTGCCCCTGCACCATTCCTGGCCCAACCACACCGCCGCCACCCCTGCCCCTGGCAGGAGCAGCAGCTCAGGGTCGGTCTGGAGGCGGAGGTGGCGGCTTCAGCGAGGCACATTAACTGATTTGCTGGTGAGAATTGATGGTCATCGGCGAAGTGTGGGCTGGTTAGAGCTTGGGAGGGTAAGAGCTGGATGAGAGTTAGGGCGAGACAAGAGTTAGGGTTAGGGAGAATGAGGGCTGGGGAGAGTCAGGGCTTGGAGCTGCCAGGAGTAGAGAGGAGTCAGGACTTGGGGAAGTCAGAGCTGGAGAAGAGCCAGGGCTTAGGAGAGTAAGACTGAGAGAGACTCAGTCAGTTTGGACTGGAAGAGAGTTAGGACTGGAGGGGAGTCAGGGCTGGAGGGGAGTCAGGGCTTTGGGAAAGTGAGGGTCGAAGGGAAGTCAAGGCTATGGGAGAAAGTTGCCAGCTCATCCTCATCATACATACGTCTCTTAATTGTCGTAGGTTCTCTTCCCAGTATTGTACACTACCCCTTGTCTTCACACCTTGGTCCACACTATCTCTCTGACCTCTCATCTGTCCCCTCTCCGTCCTGCTGGACCTCATGTGAGTAAACAAGAGTCTCGGAGAAGGTACATACAACGCCCGCCAGAAGGCCACGTTGATCATAAATACAACCTGTGCTCTTAGGGTGCTGTGCGGTGAAAGTATTTCACGTTTACTGTGTGATTCATTTTCTTACTGTTCTCATGCTCACAGCAAGTGAGTAGTAATGCTTACTCTGAATGCAGCATCTTCCCTTAACATCCTTCATGTTCTCTGTAGATATACTGTGCATCTCATGTGCCTGAAAATACCTCATGATCCTTAAAAGTACTTATTTGTGTTTGTGCTTAGTCCTTGTTTGTGTCTTAAATGCTCCATGTACACGGTAAGTGCTCCGTATGAGCTACGGGATCAGTGTCCGTTGTCAGTGGGTAATTCCACCTCTGATCCCTCCGCGATCATTACGGGAAACTATTCAGTCTTTGACCTCGACCTATGACCCTTTGAAGGTCAGACGCACCGAGACGCATTTCTAAATTGCCAGTTGTTTCCCTGCACACCTCCAGGACTATCCGAATAATGGCTCTCACGTGAGAACAGTTACAGGAATAAGTAGCAATTGGTCCTTTGATGTTGGGGTTGGAACACCCCCACGAGGGCGAGCCTCATAAAGCTGTTAACTACTTTCCTGCTTCAGTCTTACCGGTGTACGTACCTCTGATGAGCGACTTCCGGAGCTGTTGGAGCTGCCGCCGTAAGAAAATGAACGGACGACCGTTTTTACTTTCATAATCAGTCTGCCTCATCCTTGACCCCGAGGTAATGGGGTCTTAGAAATGTGGTCAAGATTGGTGGCATAGTTCTTAGGTTACCACGTAAGAGTCAGTTATCGAAAGGAGAACCTCTGATGTTTAGGGTGAGAGTCTCCCTTCTCTTACCTCATCACCAACAGGCTTCTCCCTAGCCCGAGGAGAAGCTTCGTGTAAGGCGTCTTTAGTATAAGTAATGAAGAAATCAAACTGTCACGAGGACACTGAAAATGTTGAGAACAGGTGGTGGGTCGTTGTAGCAGCATATTGGACTGTACTTTGTGTGCCAGTCGTATGATCAGATGTGAACCCCACTCGTGATGGGTACTTAAATAATCCTGGAGGAGCCACGCGCCCCTATACCCTCATAAGGGAACCTCTGGTGCGTCGGAGTAGGAGGACCCGTCAGGGTGGACGGGAAGGCTCGTGTGGTCTGGAGAAGTCATCAGGCGGGCGCGTGTGGCTGCGGGAGGTGGTGGTGGTGGGGGTAGGGTGGTGGTGATGGTGATGGGGGTGGGGTTGGGGATTGGGCGTGCGGGCGGCTGGTGTTCATAAGCCTCTAGTTATCTGGTAATATATCAGCTCCGACAGGATAGCGGAGGGTCAACAGCGGCTCAGTATGTTTGTCTCAGGCACCAATCACTTATTTTGACATCAGTTTTTGTCAGTGTGGTCTGAAAGGTCCTGGTCCTGGAACAAGACTTTAATGCAAGTCTATAATGATTATTACGATCAATATAATCTTTTTGTTATGATATCAGATGCTTCGTCAGGTGCACAGTCACCAAAGTGAGATTATTTAGACACCGTGTGAGGAAGTTACATGAAAACGATAGACAGTTGTATGTGTGTGTGTGTGTGTGTGTGTGTGTGTGTGTGTGTGTGTGTGTGTGTGTGTGTGTATGTGTTTACGTATCTAGTGAGGGGCTGGGATATTAGCGGGAGATGATGTGTGATACCTCTGGTAAGAGGATCAGTGTTGGTTTCCTCGACGCTTTGATCCACTCGCTTGCAAAACTCGCTGTGTTGAAACCCTTTGCAAACACTGAGGTTAGAGTGTGAGTTCGGGTTGAGGTTTTGACTCTGGCGGACGAGCAACGCACTTCACGCCATTTATGAATAGTTTGGTTGTGGGTGGATTGAGGGTGATTGCGAAATCTTTACTCGTGTTAGCTGTAGCTTCTGCGTTGTGCACCGTCGGGTCCTTGTCATGCTCTTATCGGCACCTCATTTTCCCCTAATTCTACTTCGGTTGATTCCATACATCGCCTTCCCCTCCTCCCCACGTCCTCCAAATAAACGTGTGTCCTCTTTTGTGATTTACTCGCTCTGAGTTCTCTCCCAGTTACAAGATACCCAGAGGCAAGGACGGGATGGCATTCCTCATCGCGTCCACTGGGATTGTGCTTCTGAGCTAGATCATATCCTCGGTCGTCTGTTTCTTCCCTGTCCGAAAACCTGAACTTTTCTTGCTTTAGATCAGACCCGTCCCGAAGAAAGTAGCCCATTGTAATTCCTTCAAGTGTCTCCACATCGTTCTCTGCAGCGGTGGAGTTTTGCCTCAGACCGTCTCCGTCACAGTTTCTATAGGATGCAGACGAAGTGAAGGAGGCGGCGTAACTGTAGTAGAGTATGTCAGTGTATGAGGAAGAATGGATGCATAGGCCTACCTCCTGACTGTAGTGTCATTTATGTCACCTCACGGGGTCTCAGGTAGCAGGGAGACGAAGGCAGCCAAGTCGGGTAGCGACACACACCCGAGGGAAGAAAGTGTCCTAAGAACGATAAGGAGACATGGGGTTCCCAGAATGGCACTATAGGACCTCATCAAGAGTGATGAGGTCCGAGAGTAGCACTGTAGGACCTTACCAAGAATCATGAGGTTCCAGAGTGGGAATGAGGACCTCATTAGTAGTCTTTTGGCCCCAGAGTGAACGTTTGATCCCAGAGTGGCAACTGATGAGAGGTGAACGTTTGACCCCAGAGTGGGACCTTGTGAGAGGTGAACGTTTGACCCCAGAGTGGGACCCTCTGAGAGGTGAACGTTTGACCCCCAGAGTAGCACCTAATCAGGGGTGAACGTCTCCATGCTCTGAATAAGGAAGCCTTACTCCTGCGGCTTATGGGATTTGCGTAGGTACCATTACACTTACGGTGGTAGCGCGGAGGGAAAGGTGACTGGGTACAGGTAGCTGACCCACAGGTCATGACCCACACAACCAGGAACTGCAGGTGTTGAGGGCTGTGTCGAGGCCGGCCCGATCTAATGACAGCACTGTGGATGTTGCTAGTCGGTGTGTGCTCCAGCTCTGGTGAGGACAGGTGTGCGAACACGTGTGGCAATGTCTGTGCTCTGTATTCTGTATGTGCATCGGGATATGCTGTATGCGCATACGGATACGCTGTATGAGCACCCAGACTTGTATGCGCCATCTGGACATGCTGTATACGCATCTGGACATGCTGATAGGCACAAGCACTTGCTGTATGCGCATCCAAGCATGCTATATGCACTGCACTCCCCTGTCCACTCAGCTGTTTATCTATATAGCATCATTATAACCCTCTTCGGCCAACCACCATGGGAAATATAGCTGCAAATTTCTACAGAAATCATCCTCTCTGCTCAGGAAACAAAAAGTCACCTGAGTGCTCACAGCCTCACACATTTTAGGTTTGTTGTCCGTAAAAGTAAATCCATCTTTCATGCAAATAGACAGAGTATTGTGGTGAACAGACAGGTACAGGACGTGGCAACAATTGTGGAGGCCTCGTGTACACGTTTGGTGGTAGATGTTTGGTTGGAGTCCATATATAGCTGTGGTGATGGAGGCTCAGACTAGGTGTGATGGTCAAAGCCTTGTGATGGTTAAGTTGTATTGATGGAAGCATGGTACACTTGTGGTGGTGGAACCACTGGCGGAGTTAGGCCTGACTAATCTGGGAATCATCGAGGGATCAGGGCACTCCGGAAATAGGCGCAGCAGTAGGCCTAGTGAGCCACCGGCGACGCCGCTGTAGGTCGATGGGGTCGTTAGAAGGTCGTAGAGTGTTACTGTGTCCGGGAGCTGAGTACATGTTACCCCTACTGCTTATGGTACTGGGGAGGAGCTTTTGTTGGTGGAATCAGTATTGGTGAGGGGCTGTTGTTTTTAGTAATGGTATTAGGGAGGGGCTTTTGTTGCTGCTCCTTATGGTACTTGAGTGGGGCTGATGTACCCGATATGGTACTGGAAGGGGCTCCTGCTCTTGGTGATAACTCTGGCAAGGGTTCATGTAGATGCTGATTGGTGTGGGTTCACAAGGCAGGGGATGTGTACCTCAGAGCCACCCTGTTTGACGGTATGAGACCTGCATCCACGAGGAGAGTAGAACGGTGCTGCAAACACCTCACAAGTGAGGGAGGCAACACAGGTCATGATTGATTATATGCAACTGGCGGCCGCATGTGGTGGAGTGTGTTGGGCGCCTCAGTACACAGCAGGTGGAGCAGGAGGAGCCAGCCACCTCACCTTGAGTGCCAACACTGACAGGAAAAGGAAAGTTCCGTGATAGGTAAATTGTCTGAATTTGTACCGTATGTATTTTGTAATGTCTGCTCAAGTTAATTTGTGGGATGTTCCCTTGTGAGCACATATGATGGGACGAGGTTACCTTTTTACTCCTCTATACTTGAGAACTCGTGCACCTTGATACTGATTATGCTATTGTCAGAGGTACATATTACAAGAGACAAAGATCGACGCAGATGCTTCTGAAAATAAGACATTCTTATCTGAACGTTAATTCCTGTAGGTTTAGCTTCAGCAGGTATGGTCAGTACTACAGCTCCAGACACAAGCTCAGGTGTTGGCTGTTTCAGGAGCAGTGAAGTGTTGATTACACAAGATAAGCCCAGTGTGAAGGTGTCACGTTATCAGAGGATGTGTTATGTTGATTTCAGTATACCCTACCAAGCTAAGACCATTAAGGTGTCTGTATAGAACAGTGAATTCAAGTTAAACCGAGTTGAAAATTAGTCAAGTCTCGCACTTAATCAGCGAGGACCCGGGAACACCTGAAGATCAGGACTTGGTAAGAAGTTTGCTCGGGGGTTGTGGGGAATGGAAAATTTGATAGGGGTGGTAGACAAAGTTGTTCTGAATCTGATGATAAGAAAACCAACGTTTGACGAACTGGAGCTCTTGGTTCTTGGTGTTGGTGAACTTCGATGTGGCCTCCTTCAGGAGCCAATCTTTGGTGAAAGTAGTATACCTGAAGTGTCAAGAGGTACACAACGTTCTTGTTGTACACAGGCCATAACGGTTTTATTTTACAACAGACAGAGTCGGGTGTAGGAGCGAACAACACTCGAGGTACACTCCAGTCAGACTTACAGATGACAGTGGCGCCTCAACTTCAGATGAAGCTGGTAATGAACGCAGGGTTGCGACGTTACCAGGGAGAGGGTAAGTGGTGTGTAAGGGTGAGGACCTGCCTGCACCACTGTGCCCCTCTCTCTTTCAGTAATGTATGAGTCCCCCCTGAATCGCATCTCACTTCACGTTTTCGTCCTAATTGAGTTGTGAGGAGGGGAAAGGCTAGGCCGGAGTTAATGTCGCACCAGGGTCATAGCCTGAAGACAGTGGGCGTGTCTGATGCTGCGCCCCCGTTGTTTTACTGTTGGCCTCGTGTTACCATTCTGCTGCTGTCTGTTTCCTGTGTCTTTGTCCTCCTGCCTTCCTGCTGAGACCTGTATCTTGCTCTGCCTGCTTCCTTTTGCCTGTATTTTGTCGCTTGTGTACTGGTGATTGTTTTTCTGTTGCCCATCTGCTGTTGCTTGTGTACCTGTTCGTGATTGTGTGATATGTTCTTGTCTCCTTCTGTGCCAGTCTTGCTGGTGCTTGCTATCTCTCAGCTTCTGCCTGTCTCTTGCCTCCTGCTTGCCTGCTCGTGCATGTTGGATGTTGTCTTACCTTCTAATCTGGTTCCTCTCTGCCTTTTTTTTTTACGTCTCTTGCTGCTGCTGCTGCTGCTGCTGTACCTGGTAAGTTCCGTTTGTCGGGAACCTCACCTCAGAATGTGAGGCACGCACTGCCGGCAAGATGATGGCTGCAGGCGTGGGCGTGGTGGTCATGGGTGTGTGTATGTGGACAAAGTGAACATGAGCATGTGAGGGAGTGATAGTCATTGGAGAGTGGGAGGTCGTGTTAGTGATGAAAGGTAAAATGGAGGTTTGTGATGTTGATGGTTGAGTTTGGGGTTGCGGCTGTAGCATGTTTTGTCTCCCCCTCGCTCGCTGAGGAGGCTTGGTTGGTGTAGGAGGCACGCCTGCCTCCATGTGGTCGTCGTGGCCAGGTTGGACGCTCACCTGACGGCGGTCTACATGATGGGGACGTGTGGAAGCGTCAGCAACATGTGTGTGTGTGTGTGTGTGTGTGTGTGTGAACAGGGGAT
>JAUUDY010161084.1:3135-13344 GCA_032361765.1 Panulirus inflatus
TTTCAAGAGTTTTAAAGAATGAAAATCTTTTGAGAAAAATTAATTGGAATTTCAAAAAGAATTATAAGCCTTTCTGGATAGAGATGAATAAGAGTAGAAGAGAGGTGTGCATAAAGAGTGGAAGAATATGACATTAGACAAGTCTTGGAGAAAGCTGACAGCAAAAGATAGAATATGTTTGAAATGGAGAGAATGTTTTAAAGAACTGTGTGACAAAGATTTGGAAAGATACATTTTCACTGATACAGAAAGAATAGAGGTGAGGAGAGAGAAATATGTATTTGGAAGAAGACATTTACAAAGGCGGAAATAAGAAGAGGTAAGGTACAGAGTGGTGAGTGAGTTGGCAAAGAGTGAAGGCGAAACTGACCACCATCAACAGTATAACTATGAAAGTGTACGTCATACCATGTGGTCTCAAACTGAGTAGGTTTCACTGTCATGGCATAGTGTTGAATACATTGGAACACCTGCTGTAGGATATGTACATGCTCCTCTAGGGGTCTTGCTGTGTACTAATATATCATCAGTAGAGACATCCACATCCTTGATTCCTGCGAAGAACTTCCTCTAACAGGACTTAAAATTTACTGATATTGATGTAAGCCTACAGGTGCACTAGATGCAATCACTTTTACTTTTTACATGATGTGAGATCTGGAAAGATGCTTTTTCTTTATCAGTCTTAAAGAAAAGAAAATGTGGACTTTTCATTATTGTCATCTTTCTCAGTTTCTTGGATTTCTTATATAGCTGAGTCATTAAGCTTATAATTATCAGTTGTGATCTAAATATAGAACAAATCAAGATTAAGCAAGAAGGGTGTTAATGATGTGAGAAAGTATTTTTATAGAATAAGAGTGATGGATGAATGGAATAAGATTGAAGACATGATTAATGCAGTCAGCATACAGAAATTTAAGAGGTTATGTGATGGAGAATGTTCAAGAGATTGGTCACCATGAATGTAAAACTCCTTCTCCATACAGTACAAAGAGATAATTGTACACTGGCAACTCAATTGTAAGGCTTGTGTATTGAGGCTTGGTTATAGAAATGATGGGCTTATCTGCAAACCTGCTCAACAAGAAGATTTTTATTTAGTGCAACATCCTTCAGTGTCTTATTTAAGTGCAGCTGTACCATGTTAAGCTTACCCACTTCATTTCTTTCTGGCAGCACTAATGAGATTCATGTCATGGGATGCAAAATATTACTTGATCAAGTTCAGGCAGTGTATCTGCTTGAATTTTATGATAGGTGTAGCAATCATAGTCCTACTTGGGATGTATAGTACTTCTTAAGCCTATTAATGTGAAACCTCTTGGTCTCAACTGCAGTTTTGATGAAGAGTTTAAGTTCAAGATCTGAATAATCTCCTACAGACCTTTCCACTGCATTAATAGTTTATCATAGTAGGGAGTAGTACCAGGCTTCTGAAGCTTAACCTTTTGGTTGTAGTAACTTTGTTTTACCTCTTGAGCTTTGTGAAGCTCCTGCTTGGCTAGCTCCCCATACACTGAAATCATATATCCATTAGAATAAGTGGACTTTATTGTTTGGTTGTTCTCACTACCTTCAGTTTGCTTAGGAATTTGGACTGGTATACCATGCATTAACTGAAATAGTGAAAGTTTGAGATAGCACTGGGGACTTTCTTGGTAAGCTGTGTAACATATCTACTCTTTCAGTTGCTTTTTTTTTTTCTTTTCAAAGTTTTCCATTGAACCTCTCATCCATTACACAGTGTATGACAGGGAGTGGACCTCAGCCCCTCAACCAACATCAGGCAGAGAATTCCCTCCATCTTGGCCAAAGTAAATTGAGTCCTTTTGTTACTCAGTACTTGACTAGGAATCCCTGTCCTTTGAAATAATTTGCAGGATGGCTTTACCTAAAGCCTTAGTCTCAATGTCTTGAAATGAGACCCTTCTCAGGCCAGCCTATAATAAAGTCAACCAATGTCAGTGTATGCAAAGGTCTCATTATATCTACTGTTACACATTAAAAAGAATTCTGATATAATGAGTAGTGATTGAATGGGGACTTGCTACCTGTCCAAGATCAACTATCTTTTGACACATATCACATGACCTCATAAGTCTGGTGATTTCCTGGCCCATTCCTAGCAAGTGAAAATGTTAAAGTACAAAGAATCCATGGGAACACTTTTTTGAAGCTATCTCAATTGATGTGAAGGTTAGTTCTAGTTATTAGTCACCAAGTCTTGAGTGTCTCACTTTTGGCCTTTTGAAAAATGTTGAACTGTATCTAGAAACTTGGTTCTGAAAGGCTAATGTATGGATGAATTACTGTAAGAAAGGTGTGAGAAGGGTTGATTTGACCTGTATTTGCATAATTTAATATTTTTAAGTAATTTTATAAGTGACTAGCATACTAAGGATATTTAGTCATCTTATACCATTAGTAAGAAGTTTTATCCCGTGCAGCTGTTTTGTAAAGCTACAAAGTAGCTTCATATAGGATATGATAGTGTTAGGAAAAGATAGTTTTAGAATTAGTTTGAAGAATCATTTAAAATCAGGTTACTGTTATTTACTATTAGTTACTCAAATCTAGAAAAACAATTGCTTTTTAAGGAATGTTTCTTTTTCACTTATAGCTGGCAAATGTAGTCTTTCTGCATCTGTTTCTGGCTTTACCTTGCTAGTGCAGGAAACAGCGATCAGTTATGAAAAATGAAATTGTGGAAAACCATCAGGTGCTACCCCTTCATAAAGAGGTGTAACCTTTAGTAGGAATTATGCTTTAATGATATTCCAGTCGTATTTGCAAAATGAGTAACTGGAGATTTTATTCAATTGCTGATTATGATAGGGTTTTCTCCTGTTTACCCTTGACCTGCAGAGTTCATCTGAAATGACACTACAGTGTGGTAAGGAAGGAGAAAAATCTGAAAAGGAAATTTCCCTTAAAGAATATCTCTGTTATATGTTACTGAAGAAAAATTCTGAGAAAAGTAGTATACTTTCCTCTATTTGATTGGGAGGGTTTTGAGTGGATGGAAAAGACCCTGTTTGATGGCTTCGATGTTCCCTATTTATGTAAGCATATGTTTATCATGGGCTTTTTCCATAAGTGATTTTAAACTATGTGCACTGAAGCACATTACACACATTTTTTCCTGGTGATTTCACACATGCCATACATATCATTTACGTATTTGTGGAACATATGTATCTTTTATAAATTAGATACATTATATATGTATTTACATATCATTTACACAGCAGAACATTACTCCACTCATATGAGTGAATACAAAGATAACTTTATTTTCATCAAAAAGATAATCAATAAGAGAAGCTTTTCCCTTTGTTCTAAAAATGTCTAAAATAGTTGGTATGTAAATCTGCCTCTGTGCCAGGATGATATATTTACACTCTTTTATGATATTGAGTGACTGTGATGCATGTGTTTTTTTTCCGATTGTGTTCTTAAGTTCCTAGTGACATTTTTTGATAAGATGGAGTCATAAATGAGTTGGGGGAAAAATCAGCATCATGAGAGGAGAATTGTGAAGGGCTGGATTGTGCTATGGGGATGTGGTTGGATACAGCCACAAGGAGGCTTTCTTGTCATGGCCATCATCCCCTCCCAGGGAGAATGAGGCATCAGATATATAGAGAGATTGATAGAATGTGTTCAGGTAACTGTTATGAAATAAGATTTAAAAGAAAAAAAAATTCCAAAGAAACTTTCAAAATTTTCTGGGTTAATGTTTCAAATGTTAGGCATGTTTTGATAACTCTCTTATTTTTTTACAGATCACATAGAACTTTTGACTAAGTTGGTGGGCGATCAGAGTGGGGAATTAAGAAAGTCTGTTGACAGTGTACATTCTTCAGTAGTGGCATTACGCATCCATCTCACAACACATCATAAATTCATGTCTGATATTAGAGCTCTTCTTAAGAGTATGGCAAAGGTGAGCATTTTGCATGTAAGAGTGATGTGTAATAAGTCTGTTTCTCATAAAAGTTACATTTGATGTGTATTTCACCCACCTTTGTATACCTAATATACCATTTCCCTTATGTGTATTTCACCCACCTTTGTATACCTAATATACCATTTCCCTTATGTGATATGACTCATGTAATCATTTCAGAGCATAATTTTTGTACGTTTCACTACATTTATCCATATAGGTGTCTTTTATGCTCTCTTTTCCCTATTGTGTTAAGGTAGAAGCTAGCTAATAGACAAATTTAAACACAGAAATGACAAAAGATTGAGGAATCTTCAAAAAGGTCACTCTAACAAGGTTTAACATAGGATGTTAGTGAGAAAGAAATTTACCTATCATGATGTCAACATTCATGCTCTTCAGACTTTTAAGAAGTCTGCTTCCAACCCATTATTTTTGCTGGAAATAGTACCCAAGTAACTAGTTTTTTAACCTCTACTATTGGGCCACTCAGTCATGTTTCACTTTGTGGCTTTCTTTTTCCAAATGCAATCATCCACTGTTGAATTCTTTATTCAGCTACATTCAGTTTTATCTTCCTCATTTTTTGCACTCATGACTGTGGCTTTACCTCATTCATGAAACTCTATGTAAAAAAAGGGAAGATTATTTTCTGAGACAATAAAATATACTATCTTTTAGCAGTCAGTAATGGATCTTAATTGGTAATTATCCTTTTTCTATCCTCTGCAGCTTGTCCCATGAGTGTGAGAGATATTCTCTAAAAACATAGGGATTAGGACCTAACCCTCTGTCATTCTGGTAGGGATTACTGGCTTTCCCCACCCATCACTCTCCTTTCATCTAGATATTGGCCATATGGCCATTTTGCATCTGCCCTAGGCCATCTGAGACTGGTGATGTCAATGGCTGGGAGCCATTGACTGTTCTATGATTTCCAGGTCCTAAATCACATAGTCTCAGACATATCCAACATAGCCATCCTTTTCTTTACATTTTTGTCTAAGGTCCATGCTTTGTATCCATACAGTAGCAGTGGGACTACTATACCATCAAGCATACTCATATTTGCCCCAAAAGGGAGTGACCTCTCATTCTACACATTCCTCATTGAGCTCAAGATAGGAAGGAGGCAGATTAGAAAGGATAGTGAGTGGTGGGATGAAGTGAAAGAGAAAAAAGGGGTATATGGACAGTACTTACAGGGAAGGGGTACAAATGATTGGGAGAGGTAGAAAGAGAGCAGCAGGAGGTCAAGAAGATGTAGGAGTTGATGAAAAGGGCAAATGAGAGTTGACATGAGCAAGTGTCAGTAAACTTCAGGGAAAACAAGACTTTCTGGAAGGAGCATGATAATGTGCATAAAACAAGAGAACAAATGGGATCTAACTGTTGTCTTTTGTGTGACTTGCAGCTTTGTTATATTTGTTTTTGAGAGGGTGAAAAACCAGACAAGTGAGATGTGGAATGAGTGCATTGTTTGTAGAGGAAGATAAGGGATTCTTTTTCTTGTCCAGTCTGGTGCCAGTTGGTGTTTTAAGGGCATTTAGTTTGTGTGTTGATTTTGTTTTTATGTTTTAGGTATCGGGTGATAATGTCATATGTGTCATATATTATGCTTAGAATGGTTTGTGATTTGTTTAGTGGGAGTGATTTTTCCATTCAATGTGAGTTTAGGGTATAAAATAGATTCATCTGTGTGGAGTAAGCCATTGTTCCAGTGGTGTAATGTAGTGCTGCATGTTTGTTGTTGCTCCTGTAGTGTCAGGGTTTGGTTATGTTGTGTGGTTATATTTATATAAGAGGACTTTCATGTGATCTGCTGGAGGTAATGGGATGCTATTTAGGAAGAGATAGAAAGGAATATTAGAAGGAACTGCTCCATGAGGAACTCCATTGTATACAGACTTTATTGGCTTTAGTGGTGTAGCTACTGTGCGTGACTGGCATGGCAGCCAAATATGAAAATGGCCAACCATGTGTAATCGTTATCGTAGAGGGTGTGTCAAGTATCTTTTGCATGGGAATGTGTCAGGGGACAGTATCAAATGCTTTGTTGATGTTTATTGCCATTAATATTTTACGGGATGAGGTTTGTGGTTGCTTAAAACCATATAGGATATGTTGTGTGAGGTAAGTGCATAGTGTGGTGGTCGAGAGGTTGGATCTGAAGCCATGTTGAATGGGTGAAAGTGTGGTATTTTATTTGATTCTGTTGTGGATCATGTATGCGTATATCTACATGCCCACACACACACACATAGATAAATAGATAAGCAGTACAAGTAAATGGAAAGAACCTTTACCACAGCTGATGTACTGATGATATGCTAGCAAACTTATGGTCATGGCTGTGCCTTATAAAGGAGGTACAGGCCTTTCCCATCACACTTTTTAGAAGCTAGTGTATGTAGTACCCACCAGCACACAAAAATTTTGATGCAATGATGTGATTTTGTTCTCAGCTAAAGGCATTTGACAAAATCATTTCATATCCCCAAGTCATTTCTTTTTTTTCCGTGATACAGGATAAACAAACATTCCTTCAGTAGCTTGATGGCCTAACAAGCCTATTGATGATATGCCATGGTACTGATGAGGAAATAGTTTATCATTTAAGATCTCCCAGTTCAGGTCTAATGTCAAGCATGTCATGTCTTATGGTTACATGAGGAAGAACTCGACTCAGACAGTTGAGAAAACTCATTTTGTTTTATTTGGGCCTACACCCAAGACTCAACTGCTCCTGGTCAACAAGTGTATTTATTTTGTTAGTAGCTACATTAATTTGATTTTTGCAGGTGTTTAAGTGCTACACTTTGGTGAAAGGCATGCAAGGAATAGAGTGAATTGGAACCTTGTGGTATACTGGGGTTGACATGCTGTCAGTAGATTGAACCAGGGCATGTAAAGTGTCAGGGGTAAACCATGGGAAGTTTTGTGGGGCCTGGATATGGAAAGGGAGCTATGGTTTTGGTGCATTATACATGACAGCTAGAGACTGAGTGTGAACAAATGTGGCCTATGTTGTCTTTTCCTAGCGCTACCTCGCACACATGCGGGGGAAAGGGGTTGTCATTTCATGTGTGGCGGGGTGGCAACGGGAATGAATAAGGGCAGACAGTATGAATTATGTACATGTGTATATATGTATGTCTGTGTGCGTAGATATATGTATACGTGGAGATGTATAGGTATGTATATATATGTGTATGTGAGTGGGTTGGGCCATTCTTTCATCTGTTTCCTTGCACTACCTCGCTAATGCGGGAGACAGCGACAAAGTATAATATAATAATAATATATATAATATATATATATGCACTGTACCTGATGTATTCTGCTATGGCATATCAATAAACTTGAAAATTTGCAATGTAATTCTCAATATACCTGTCTATGATCATTTATACCACTGGTATCATAATGTATGTATCTAACACCTCTGTATGTATCTGTAACACCTCTGAAGTGCAAATATGAATAAAACACCTATAATACAGAATTAAGATTATCTGGGCAGGGCAGCTGAGGACTTTACACAGTATTACAAACTGTCTCCACAAATTTCCAGAAACATCATACAGAATCAAGTTCTTCAAGTGTTCACTTGGTACACAACTGACCATAGCTGTTGACATTCCAGATAATTTCATCCATCACTTGTTTTCTATCCTAAATTTTCCTTTTCATGTAAAAAATTCTTCAGCGTATTTGCTTAATTATCTGAGAGGGCAAAAATGGGTGTGTTTGAAGTATTGGAGGTCCCAACAATATGATGCTGATGTGAGGCATGGGCTATAGAGGGGGCTGTGCAAAGAGGGTTGATGGGTTGGAAGTGAAGTGTTTAAGGACAATATGTGGAGTGAAGTGATTTGATTGATTAAGGGGTGAAGGGGTGAGAGAGGGGTGTGGTAATTATAAAAGGGGCAAGGTTGTGAAAGCAGAAGAGGGTGTGCTGGAATGGTTGAGACATATGGAGAGAATGCGTGCAGAAAGGTTGACAAAGAGGATTTATGTGTCAGAAGTGGAGGGAATAACGAGAATAGGGAGACCGAACTGGGGATGGAAGGATGGAATAAAAAAATTTTAAGCGACTTTGGCATGAACATGCATGGGATAAAGTGAATTAAAACAATGTGGTATAATGGGATCAATGTGCTATCAATGGGCTGAAACAGAGCATGTGAAGCGTCCAGGGTAAACCAAGTAAAGGTCTGTGGTGCCTGATTGTGGATAGGGAGCTGTAGTTTTGATGCATTACACATAACAGTTAGAGAATGGACGTGAGAGGATGTGGCCTTTCTTCATCTGTTCCTGGCACTACCTTGCTAACACAGGAAACAGCAATCAAATATAAAAAAAAAAGGAAAAAGTATTTCATCAAGATTCACTATATGTTTTAAACCAGAATTTCTGCAAATCTTACCCTAAGATAAAAGAAATGCCCAATCAGGAAATTTCATATATAATTAGTCATCTTGGCTCATAACAGCCAGTCCAGTAACTACTACAATTTAACTGCAATTAAGATTGTCGCTGAGAAGAAAGCATTTGATTTCCATGTCTTTTAGTCTTCACAGTCACACCCATACAAGGAACAAGGCAAAGGTAAGATTACTGAAATTAAATCAATTGCAACTACAGTAACAAACTAAATCTGGTCCTAGTTAGGACACAGGAGGTTACATATATGCAATCAAATGTTGCATACTCTTCACTATCCATCGTACACAGTATCCACAATAAAACCTTGTCTACCTCCTCATACATTTTCACAGATGATATCAAACTTATATTTGTGTACTTTGGCATCTCTTTTGGCCATGAGTACTATCTGTAAACATCTGGGCATGGAATTAGCATGGTACCTGAAGTATTCTAGGTCCATGTTCTGGGTCTTGGGGCCAAAGGGTTTTAATATCCAGAATGAGGCAAGACATTGATGAGGTGCTGCAGGAAGCAAATATCTGGCTGTGCATCCAGAATGCCCAGCATGCTTTCAAGTCTCTCAGGTTCCCAAATTTTCTTGCTTTCACCAAGAATTCACACTTTCTCCTTAGGTAAGAGCCAACCATCGTAAAGTGCAGATGGAAGAAACAGAGCCAAGAAGTGAAATTCACAAAATGAAGTGGCAGCCTTGAAAAGTAAAGAAAGAACATCCTTCCCTCATGATCGAATGAGGTGGGTTGCTGGAGCTCACAATGGTAGAAACACTAGTCTCATCAACCAAATGTACAGTGATTTCACCCTGAAAGCATCACATCCTTGTACCAATAAACTTTAATTGTTAATCACCTTTGAAAATGTATGGGGGGGTGGACAATGCTTTTATGAACACTGGAAGACTGATATGTTACTTCTTATGCTTTCGAAAGCCTTGCTGCAAGGGCAAATGACTGGTAAAATATACCCTGCATTCCTGGGAAAAAGGCTCAAATATCACTTCAAGAAAGAATAAGTCAACTCAATCACATAACAGTGTCTGTACTCAGGGATCATAGATGAATTATAAAGTCATTCAAATATAAAAGTCGAGTGAATACAAAGTTAGGTCTAGAAGGAAGCCCTAAAACAAAATGGTGTAGTAGAGAATTAGAGCAACAGGTATATAGTACCAAAAGGATTTCACGTCAGCCCAATACAGAGTGCAGCTTAATGTTTCCCATAGAAATTATGGCAAATAAACTTCCTAAATATAAGCTGGAATTAATTTTCAGGATCAGTAAGCAGAACATGCACACTTTTACACCAATAGTTCATTTATCAACAACTAACCAGACAAGAAATCCATTAATCAGGCAACAGGTAGTAAACACCACAAATTATCAACGACACTATTCATAAACTTCAAACCATCATGACAACATCCCAATACTACATTCATCGATCTGATTCTCACCTCTAATTTTTTCTACTGTAACAGTAACTTCACCCTAACTGATTCACTTCACAATACTCATACACTTCTTTTTACACACCACACCTTTCTTCTGAAAGACCCCTAAAACAGAAGACATCAACCAATGGTCTCTTACATAACAGCAAAAGACTAAAGTTGTTGGAGGAACATTTATGATGAATATCACTTGCAAAAATATCAAAAGCTAAAATGGGTATGTTTGAAGGAATAGTGGTTCCAACAATGTTATATGGTTGCGAGGCATGGGCTATGGATAGGGTTGTGCAGAGGAGGGTGGATGTGTTGGAAATGAAATGTTTGAGGACAATATGTGGTGTGAGGTGGTTTGATCGAG
>JAUUDY010161193.1:1136-13344 GCA_032361765.1 Panulirus inflatus
CACCTTAACCTCAACAGCGAATCTGAATTCCAGGTATCTTGTTTATTTATCTTTTCTTATTTATTATGATTCTGATATGCATGAATTTGTTGCATTTTCAGCTTTAAAGTTTTCTACTTATGCTTTGAAGAATTTGGAGAAAGGAGACTTATATAACAGCACTATTATCCGTCTTTAGATTTATATATCTTTATTGCAATATACACCAGATGCTGTAGACTCCGCTCGACGTACATTACTATGGTCTCTCCAAATACCCCTCCCTTCAAATATGCATTAAACATGATCACCAGCCTGGCCTCGCACTTGCCTTCTTCTCAGTCAGTACTCTGCAGGGACACAGATGACATATTACATCATAAGATAAGATAAATGATAATGAAGACTTTATCTATACTTATAATTCTTCCAGATCTGGATCATTGGCCACACTGGTGGTGACACAGAGAGCAAGGTCATGATAGATGACGTAGATGTTATGAAAGGTGTTTGTCCAGCTTCCATAACTTGCAGCTTTGATGATACGACGGAGGATTGCCGATGGGAAAATTATTATTTGTCTGGTGCATCACTTCCTTGGGATATCGGACGGGGTATGGATAACATATCAACGGCTCCCACGTAAGTTACTTTTATACTAATCAAAGCGATATTCAGCAGCATCATCAATTTGCTTAATTTATTACCAGCAAAAGTGTCATTCTGTTGCAAATTGTTGTTTGATTATTATGTGAACTACTGTAGTATCCTTGGTAACCATCTGTCTGAATCATCGAGGGCAATATCTAACCTTCATTAATGTACAGTGTGGATCACTCGTGGGGCACAGTTTATGGCCACTACCAGTACTTAAATCTACAAGAAAACCAAGATGGTCAGTTTGCCCACCTAAAGAGTCCAGAGATAATTAGCACCGCTCCTGAGGGTGAATGCTTCCAGTTCTGGTTCTATCTATATTCCAGCAAGTATGTTGCATTCATTTTACTTACCATATCTCAGCCAGATGTGTCGATCTGTCAAATTTAATTTCCAGAAACGCATTCCTTATGTGTTGTGTATCTGGAGTTGACTAGGTTTTTAATGGGCTCATCTTCCATTCATGAAATATCTGTTGTTCGTAACATGATTCTCATATATCAAGTGTTATAACGTAGTATCTTATTTTCCCGTAACTTGTTACGTCTCATTCCTATATCGTTCCATTATAAGTTAGATACATCATGAGAGTTGTAATATGCACTACCACATGAGGGTATGCAAGAAACTCCATCAATTATGATTATCCCTCAAGGGCAGGAGAGGATGTTGGTGAGGTAGGTGTGCGGTTATTACTCAATGCGACAACCGTGACTGAACGTATATGGCAACATCTGTACAACGGCCGGCCCGGGTGGCAATACGCAGACACAACCATAAGAAATGATAAGAATTTCAGTGTAAGTTGTTCGTGTATTTTTTTCTTCTGAGAAAATATTTTGATACTGCTTTTGAACAAAGATCATATTGTTCTGATGTGACCCAGGAAAAGAGAGGATGTGAAAAAATAATGATAACATGTAATCCACCTGGACAGGTAATACTTGAAGGTCGGAGGCTGAATGGATCTCAAGGATTCATGGCTTGGGACGACCTGAGTGTGAGGAGAGGAGCCTGTAAAGCACCAGGATCCTGTGATTTTGAGAGCGGTCTGTGTAGCTGGACGGACGTGCCAGACCCTCGGGATAACAACTGGATGTGGCTGAGAGCAGAAGCAGCAAGCGATGGTGTTCTCACTGACCACACAACAAACAGTGGACTTGGCAAGTGATACACTGTAATCTTTTCCAGTATTTTACCTTTAGTATACTTGCATGCTGAAATTTTCTTTCATAAAGATTTTATTTGGGATTTGAATATTAACATTTTCATCATTTTTCATAAAAAATAGATACATTAAATTATTCTAATCAGCTCATATATAGATATCTGACAGTGCTCCAAGCAGTGATTCATTCTTCTGGATGGGTGATACTTTAGAAATGTACAGTGAATGTTGCTGTTCACTAACGCAATAGTGGATTTACGAAACCGTTAAAGGATAGAGGAAAGTTCTAAGGAATGTTCTATAGAGAGATGGGCAGAAACTGGGTCTTGGAGGCAGTTCACTAAGGTATCCTGCCCAGGTCTGAGTTTATTTGAGAAAGTTGTGTCGAGAGCGAGTCACGAGTGTTGACCCTCCTGTAAGCAGGCAGAATATTTATTTAAAAAGAACATAGTCCACGAGTCAACATGATATCTACGTCATCGCTCTCATTTGTAGCGCTTCAAGATGTGATTCATAACTGTTTTGGTTTTTATATTGTGTTGTATCATTTATATTATGTTGTATCATTTATATTGTGTTTTATCATTTATTGTCATTTTGACTGATGATGGGCAGTGTTCGTATGCCCGAAAAGTCTCATGTTTTTCAAGAAAATATACGATATTTAATTTACGTGATGAAACAAAACGTGTGGGAAGAAAAATACAAAAAAGTTACTGAGCATCAGTTATACGTTGGTCTTTAACAGTCTATTAGAAATATTCTGCCTCCTTACCTGAAGATCAGGACTCATGACCCGGCGGCAAAAATGACAGAATTACGACGGACGATCACAGACGTCTCCTGCAGCGACAGATGCAACTTAAACAAAAATCAAGAAAAAGAATTGCTTCAGGATCCGAAGTGACCTAATTATCGCTTGCGTAACAGTGAAATTGGTAGTGATATGGATGATGATACTGAACCGTGTGAAGAAACTCACTGTATGGAGGATTAGTAACAAGTGAGGCTTACTGAACCTGTCAAGTCGCAACTTAACTTGTGAACAAAGACAGTTGTTAAATCTAGAATTAGACTGCCACTTGCAGCAGTCTAGGTCTGATAAGAATGACAAGAAGGTGGAGATGGAACTGTTATATCTGCCCTTGCTTAACCTTGCCGAACAAGACAAGGTCACTATAAACCCAGAGTTAATAGAGCAATACTATCGGAGAACACCAAGGTTCGTAGTTATAACAAAAGTTCTCTACTTACCCTAAGAATTAAGAGAAGTTGCACAAGAACTGAACAACGCAGAGGATTTGGTGATGAGAAGAGCAGGCAAGTCAAGCATTTATGTTCTTGTAATTAGAGAAGATTACTACAGCGAGTTAAATTCCGTTCAGAACAAGAGCAAATTTCGCCGCATGGGTTCCGATCCTGCTGAAGCTCTGAAAAAGAAGGTAAACAAATTTATCTCAGCTGCTAAAACTGATCATCAACACTTCTGCCTCACTACAGCACAGTACACCCGGGATGACGTATATGGCAGTGTGACCATACATAAAAACGGCAGTGATTCTGCCTCATAATTTCCCACGTTACTACACTCACATACACGACGTGAGCTGAACAGATCAACAAGATAACTTCTGCCTTGTTTTCTCTGCTATTGAATTGACTGACATTCTTTTTAGTACTCGACTAGATGGACTCCTAGCGTCACTAGACGTGGAGAGTTTATTTACTAATGTTCCAGTAGAACCAACTATTAAGATGATACTTAATGTCTACAATCACCCATCAGGACCAGTACCCAAGATTCCAAGAACCATACTAGAAGGCCTACTGCACCACTCAAACCCCGTTCAGCATCCCAGATGGGAAGCTATATCACCAAGTAGAGGGAGCCACCATGGGTTCGCCATTGGTTCCAACTTTCGCTGCCTTCTACTTGTGTCTTGTAGAAAACCAAGTTCTGGATGACAGCATCATCCGCCACACTACCTACTGCCGATACGTTGCCTATATATATATGTCGTCATAAAGAACGAAGAGCATCTTAAGAAACAAAAAACAGACGTTTATGGAGGAGACATTTGTCCTGAGATTCACTTGAGTTGGATGTGGACAACAAAATCGCCTTTCTCGATGTGGACGTCCGGGCTCATGATAGTGGCTGCACCGTAAGTGTACTGGTGTGGGCTGGTGTGTGAGCCAGCTCCCCGAGAGGCACAGATCATGCTATTAGAGCCTACTTAAATCGTGTTTATAAGAACTATCAGGGGAATTCTTCCACCATGAAATCAGAGTCGAGAGAATTTTGGTTAACAATAAGTTTTTTGATAAGAATATTGATGTAGTAACAAGTATGTTCCTCCAGACTCAACAAGTTAGTCACAGCCAACAACAACCTGGAACTGTTGATTAAGTTATCTGCAATAACCAGACGTCTTCTGAACATCAAACTGACGAACGTATCCTGAAGGAGATGAAAGACAGGAACATAACCTGCAACATCCCTGAAGATCGTGTCAGCGTCATTATGAGAAAGCTAGTTACCATGTTAGGAAAAACAACCTCACAGAGAACAATAGCCCACAATAGCCACCAATGTAGTTAACAAGGACTCCTGCCCAGTTGAAAGTTTTAAACTTCAAAACAACGTGAATTAATAGTTATAACAACATCCTACCTCGCTTGGTCGACTTCTAACAGTTCATCTTCAACACGGAGGTCCTCGACCATATATACAATACCAACATAGCATGAATCTCTCTAGTCACCATCTGGGAGAGGTGACCAGGGCGTCTGCTGAATTGGTTTGAACATATAATGGCGAACGAAAAGAAACTAACTAAGAGATTATTCATGTCAGAAACGGAGGGAGCAGCGGGGAGAAGGAGACCGAGAAGTAGGTAGAAAGATGTATTGGACGAGATCTCAATGATGAACACGCGAGTATTAACAGGATGAGAAGCGTGCGTGGTGTGGAGAACGTCAGAGCCAAGCAGGGGCGACATGCTGTTAGTGGAGGAAAGCGCTGCATATGAAAGGTCGAAGGGCTCGGCTGTGGATGGAATCTCTGGTTTCTGTGATTTATACATGACACTTAGAGTGGATTCACTGAGCAAACGAGACCGTCCTTCGTCTGTCCCTGCTGGTACTTCTCTCTAACGGCCCCTGCAGTCCAGGGCTGCGGTGCCTCCAGAAACAGAAATGTGGACTCTTTTAGACTTTGTACTCCCTGTGATACAGCATTACCAAAGGTGATTTTTCACTCTTGGTGTTATCTTATGCATACTGAGCATGATGATACCTAGAGATAGGTAGATGATAGATAAATTGATAGATATATAGATAGACAGACAGATAGACATATATTCATACATAATCTTGAGTCATCTTTTATATGTAAAAGACTTAAGACAACCAGGCTTTTGACAGGATTATTACTGTAATTGTGTAACATTCCTACTGCAGGGAATGAGGCAAGCTGAAGTTTGGTCAGAAACAAGTATTAAGAATTACAATATCATGTGATGAGCACCGAAAGTTATCACTACAAGTTTTTTCATTTGGCATTTTCTTGCCTCAGGCCACTATGTATCCTTTGATCTGGCTCGATGCAACTATGGGTCAACTTGTTATGCTGATCTGGTGAGCAGCGACATTACACCCCAAGAAAGTCGCTATTGCTTCTACTTCTATATGAACACCCTTCAAAGCAGCAGTAAGTGTATATGGGACAAGATTATCTATCTAGAAGACACTGATTCCTTGATCACTCTAGTCTTTCATTCAATCACAACTCACATTTTTTTTCTATTGCTGAACTCATCCATAACCCGAGTATCCATTTTTTATATTTCGTTATAAACTTGATATTTATCTGAAGGAAAACTAAAGGTAGCATGACACGGCATGATTTCCTTGATTATCAGTAGAGATGATAAATATAGAAGTATAATGCTAAGATATTCAGATGTAATGCTTTTCTATTAATGAAACTATGAAAATCAAGTTTCTATCTTAAGTAAATAGCGAAATGTGTATCAGTACAGTGGTACATGAGTTGCTGAATAGGGTTTTCACATCAAAAATTTACGTATACCACAGGGTATTTTTTGGAGGGTTTTTCAGGCAGCTGTTTTGTAAATGCATTCCGTTATATACAGAGTTCTGTTATCCTCCGCTGTTACGGTGTGACGTATCATTAAGAAGAAAAGACGTGACGATAGATAGACATTATTCTTTACCTTTGATCTCATTCGTTGTAGAGAAAGTCCTGAGGTAGTTTCACGGTAGAGTCTCCTTAATGGCCTCGTATGGTCATGTATGGTCGTGTATGGCCAAGTATGGTCGTGTATGGTCATGTATGGTCGTGTATGGTCATGTATGGTCGTGTATGGTTGTGTATGTCGTGCATGGTCATGTATGGTCGTGTATGGTCATGTATGGTCGTGCATGGTCATGTATGGTCGTGCATGGTCATGTATGGTCGTGTAAGGTTGTGTATGGTCATGTATGGTCGTGTATGGCCTTATATGGCTCTGTATGGTCGTGTATGGTCGTGTATGGTCGTGTATGGCCCTATATGGCTCTGTATGATCATGTATGTTTTTCTGTTTGACTTCATTCTCAGAAAATGTTTCGATTTTTTCAATTACATTGATATATGGTAAAATCGATTACATTGATGTATGGTAAAAGTTTGTTCAGATGAACTGACATACAGCTTTTTTTACTTTCTCTCCAGTACTATTTGTCATGGAATAAGATCAGTCTTGAATTTCGAGTATAGATAAATGCCTTCACAGAAATTATGATACAGAGACGGCCATTTCCTTCTTTAATACAAATACTTATCTTTTTAATCCCCCCTCCACCCCGCCACCTTCTCAACATAGGTATACCGATGAGTCATGTTGAGACATTCAAGAAAATTCCCTTCAGATATTTTTTTTTCTCAAAAGAAGAATCAGTATTTCATACATAACTCAGCACGTGAACACATAGAAGGAGTTATACAAAACTAACCTGATGTAGTCATTCATTTTCATCCTTATATGTTCAGTGAGCATCCTGTGTACCTGATAGATATGTCTTACTTCTTTGATAGGACTAGTTTGATTCACGCAACCTGTACTCTGATCTTTTCTTTCACCAGGAGATAAGAATTCATTAACGATTGAAGTGGTGAATGTAGAAGAGAACACGTCACAGCTTGTAGCCACTTATTCAAATGTTTATGACAACACTTGGACTTATTTCCAACAACAACTTCAAAATTTGAATCATGTCTTCCACATCCGCCTTCGATCTACAATGTTAACAGATCTACTCGATGTAGGAGGTAAGAGCGAAGAGATGTGTCCTATCGTTTTCGTACAGCTCATACAGATAACTTAGATTCAAGCTAAACTTTTCTCGTGTCTTATCCACATTATTGCATAACATGGGCTATTCCTCCTTAGCCATGCTTAAACTGATGACCGGGATAAGTTGATGTTCGTACTGAACACAACGGTACTCTCCTTGTGATGTTCGTACTGAACACAACGGTACTCTCCTTGTGATGTTCGTACTGAACACAACGGTACTATCATGGTGATGTTCAATTATCACCGCCGCTCTGGTTTCTTACACCGTCACTCATCACAGTTAAGATGTTCAGCTTTCCTGTCTCTTGGTTCTAGTAGTTATTTCTCAGAGAATCTTGGACTAGCAAAGGACAAAGCCAGAAAGATAGTCTCAGTCCTTTACCGGGCACTTTTGCGCAAAAACCATGATAACGATTTGCTTTGTCACCTGTGACCTATTACTGTTAAGATTATCTGATGTCTTGAAGGAAGTAAAGTAGTCATGGAACCGTATAGCGTGATGAGCAAGAATGCCACATCTTACAGGAACAACCAAAGGTTACATTGAAAAGGTAAGACTAAACCATTAAATTCTTAGATTCAGAATGTTGTAATGAAGACTCACAGTACACTGCTTGATAACAATAACATGGCAAAGGTGCTCAAAAGTTAATATTTTTCTTGTCATATATACGAGTGGATGTTGTTTATGACTAATTCTGTAGGAGAGTGCATAAGGCAGATGAGAAATCTAGATTCTAGCTTTCAAGTATTCACATAACTTTTAAGCTATGATGCTCATGTTATGGCAATCCGCAGCGTACACTGCTCTGGACGACTTGGAGCTGTTGCCTGGGAAGTGTCAGTCAGTGATCAACACCACTCCTTCACCCAGTGCCACACCACCACCTGAGACCCAGCTGACCTGCACATTCGAGGAAAGTACACTGTGTGGTTGGAGACAGGACCTCGGTGATACAAGAGACTGGATATTGAGCACCGGAGAAATCATCAGCTCTCCTCTTGGCCCTCTAGTTGATCACACCACACACCTTTCAGGGGGTGAGCTCTCAGTCATACATACCGACATTCAGTTCCTCTACAAAGTGAAGGCATTCAGAAGAGACTGACATAATCATTTACTAATATACTGACTAGTAAAGCCTTTTTAACTTTTTTTCGGTGCTGTTGTAGCCTTCTATGTTATGTAACACTGACGTAATGAACTAACAGGAAGTTGTTTGCGTTGATGTCTGAAGGTAGTGTGGATCTCCAACCAGACCTAGTAATATTTTCAAAAATGTAGCATTGATTACTCTAGGCGGGACTTTAGATAACCATGTCATGTCTCATTAAGTCTGGTTAAGTAAATCCATTAAGTTGTAGATTAATTATTACTTTTTCTGTAAGTAGTTTTCAGAGGAAAAAATAGCATAAGAGGATGAAGAAGATTCAGGTTAAAAGATATTTGTTTTCTGCTACATATGGTGCAGCAGTTCTGCTACATATGGTGCAACAGGTGTGCTACATATGGTGCAGCAGTTCTGCTACATATGGTGCAACAGGTCTGCTACATATGGTGCAGCAGTTCTGCTACATATGGTGCAGCAGTTTCAAAACTAACGCAACGTTTAGTCATTTCTCTCATTGCTCACCTCTTGATCAAGGCTGTGAGAGATTGGTTGTTCAGGGCAGGTTATAACGTCGATCTAACTGAATGTAGAATTAGTGAGGAGCAAGGAGGTTCTTGGAAAGGTAGAGGATGTGTGGATAACATTTGTGCAGGGAAAATGAATATGGAAAAATACCTAGCGAAAGCGAAGAAGCTGTCTGTATGCAGCTCTTATGGATTTGGAGAATACGTATGACAGAGTCGAGTGGAATGCTTTATGGGATGTGTAAAGGATATATGGCGTATGGCGACAACTGTTGGATGGTGTTGTTTGCTATATCATCGGTAGGATAGACGGCTACTGATCTAAGGTCCTGTGCCTCAGCAGCTGACCAGAGAGGGACCTGAGTCAGGATAACCACTCAGATGGAGTCCTTGCTATACCTCAGGGAATGTTCCTTTACGAAGCCTAGCGGGAGTGCAGTTGTCAGCAGAACACTGAACCTTCATTATTGCTAATGTGCTGTCCAGTTAGTATCATTCATGTGATTTCTCAAAAACATGTGTCGTCGGAAAGGAAAAGAAAGCTGAGTGTGTTTGTCCTAAATAATGCCACTTTCATTCCGGATGATAAACAAATTATGAACGTTATTTGAAAGAAGTCTAGTCTAAAAGTTTAAAGGAAGCAGATCGCCTTAGCCTTAATTTCTTAAATCGTTTGATTTTTATTCTTGAAATGGTTCTAGTTGCGATAACTTGCTCTGTCAACATTCTTAAGCATGGAGCAGCGTACATGCAGAATTCAAAGTCTGTGATGTGGACGATGAGGTAAAATCTAGATTGTATATTGACCTACCTGAAACCGCTGAGGGATACCAAAAGAAACACCAAGTCCTGTGTTCTCCAAGCTTTTGAACTCAAAGGACTTTTGACTAAGTTTTCGTCACATTCCCTTCCGTTCTCATGGTTTTCACAAAAACAAGGAAATCAGCTGTTAATGAAACTTTGAGGAACCTAAGAAGTTTCTTAAGCCACTGTTCTTCAGGTTTATAACTTCTACATTAGTTCCAGAGTTTCCATGGCATCTTCCATTTAAACATTCTCTTTTTCCTTGTTTACTGGCCTCATCTTGGAAGGAAGACCAGACGTAAGTTCAAAGTTCATCAAAAGCCATTTCTTCCTACACTGGAGGCAAGTTTGTAAGCTTTCTTTTTGTCCTTCCGTCCCACATAACCTTCCTCACGCTCTCTTGCTCTCGCCCATATATTCTAGAATTTCATGCTGCAGTTCTCAGCGCTCGTCTGGGTACATTCGTCTTTGAATTTATGACATGACCGATCGGCCTTAGGAGTGACCAGTGGTTCACGAAAGGTGATCCTGCCTTCAGGGGCAAATGAAGGGTAGACGAGATGTTCCTGAAGTTATCATTATTCCAAAGGGAACAAGAATCTCATTTGCTTCAGTCATTAGCCTCCCTGATGGGAAAATATAGTTTTTCACAAGTTCAAAACTCATTCTTATACATATAGATTTGTTGTGTCACGTAGAAAGTCTACCCAGAAACAGGTTCCGTTGTGTTATCTTACAATTCTTTGTTAGCGAATGAAAACTTCCATATGTCTTTGTAAGCAATGAACGTCTGTATTATTCGGTGTTGTAGGAATATTGTCTTTTCATGTGTATTATTTCAACAGGTCATTTCATCTATAGCTATTCCAGTGGTCCTCCCGGCACTGCAAGTCTATACTCTGAGACTCTGGTATCCAAGGAGGATGGCAATTGTTTTTCTTTTTCATACTACATGCATGGCTTCGCACCGCCGTCCTTGAAGCTCTTTATTCTTAAAGGTATATGATCCTTGTAGTTGATCCGTCTAGTGTGAATCTCCGTACCTGCCAGATTCTAGAGCTGGAAAATTTCTAATGCCAGATGATTAGATTCTTTACTACAGTTTTGAGAGCGATATGAATTTTGTGTGTATGTCTTTGCGAAAAGATATGTTAATATAAGTGAAATCTGTACAGTACACTTTCACATTTTGTGTTAGAAATTTAGGTAGTGGATAATATGTTTACATTTAATCAAATTTCGTCAGATAACATCTTTATTTTCACTTGTGTTAAACTTCCTTCTAACTGACAACTTCAAAGGTGAGATTTAGATATAATGTCATGATCCTCCTGTATTTTAACTGACCTCTGTTCATGACGACCCAAATTAACAAATTATTTTCATGTCAGTTGCATTACGATAAGTTCATACCACCGCCATGCTATTCATTTGTATTTGATAGAGATTGATATTATTCAGGTAATTACATTCATGTTATGCTTTCCTCTGGTTGAATTGTCCAGAATGTTTCAAAAGACAATTCAAATTCCTCAAGAACTTATGTTACCTATGATGTCTGTAATACCTGAAGACAACCACTTCATTCTTGCAGTCACCTGATACACATTCCTCTGACCTGTCTGGTACATGAAGTGCAGATTGTTTAGCTTCAGGTTCAGCTTTACGTTATGAAAATATAACATCAAAATGACATAAGCAGATGAATCAGATCTCTTGGTAATCTCAACATTTTTGCAATGTTCAGTAATACAACATTTTTCGGAAATACATTTTAGTCTTTACTTAACTTTGTGATGATTCCATTACCAACTTACTTGATCAAATTTATGTTCCTGTGCAGCTGGAGAGAAGCCCGGCGCCACACAGATCCCTGACTGGGACCATTTTAAGGAGGTGGGAGAGACATGGCAGCAGGTGAGGCTCTTCATACCAAAACGAGAATATGATCAGTACGTTACGCTAGTGGCCTCAACACAGCCTAGTAATGGAGACTATGGACACACCGCTATTGATGACATTTTACTGACGGAAGGATCCTGTCAGAAGCTTGGAGGTATTCATTTTGTGCAGTTGAAGTCATCCTTAGCTTTACCGTACAGTGCTCATATTGCATCAAATAGAAATGCACAAAACTGTGCACGTGTAAGAATGCATTGATTGCCTTTTTAGGGCTTTACAATACATAATGTACACGTTTCTTCAGATTATACGTGTGACTTCGAAACATCTGATCTATGTGAGTGGACATCATCTCACGAACAAGGATTCGAGTGGATATGGAATTCAGGCCGGAATCCGGACTTGACCAACGGTCCAGACATTGATCACACATTTGGTAATAGTGCTGTTGTTTTCTCATATCACATTTGATTGTTGGTCCTTTGTCAGCAGCATAATCTTCTACTTTGTCATTAACATACTCTAAAACTATTCTAAAACACACACCTCTCATCTACAACTCTGTACCTCCTCCCAAAACGGTTGATTTTTGTTCCTGTAAGAGTTCAAGAGAAAATTTTAAAGAAAAATATTAGATATTATGGACCAAAAGACATGCTTACTGGTGTTGTCAGATCTGGGGTAAATGGAGAGGAGTTA
>JAUUDY010161413.1:2226-13339 GCA_032361765.1 Panulirus inflatus
TGATATGGTATTGGTACTGAGAAATGAAGGATTGTAGGAGTGAGGGATGAGACTGGATAAGCGCTGAGGAATGAAGAGGTGTATGGGGTGAGGGATGATACGGTATAGGTACTGAGGAGTGGATACTTGTAGTGGGTTAGTGATGATATAGTATAAGTAATGAGGAATGAAAGGGTGTAGAGGTAAGGGATGATACGGTATAGGTACTGACAAAAGAAGTGGTGTTAGGGTAAGGTACTTTATGGTAAAGGTACTGAGGAAAGAAGTGTTGTTGAGGGTGAGGGATCATACGATACAATTGATGAGGAATAAAAGGATGTAGAGGGTGAGTGAATATATGGTACAGGTACTGGTTAATGTACGGCGTGAGGGATGACTTTATATAGGTAATGAGGAATGAAGGGGTTCATGGGGTGAGGGATGATACTTTACAGGTAATGAGGAATGAATAGGTTGGGCGGATGAGGGATGATATGGTATAGGTACAGATGAATGAAAGGATTTAGGTGTGAGAAATGAAGGAGTGTCGGGGGTGAGGGATGATAGGTAAAGATACTGAGGAATGAGAGGTTTGAGGGGTGATGGATGATACGGGATAGGTACTAACTAATGACGGAGGGTACTACATGGGGGATGATACGGTATAGGTACCGAGGAATAAAGGAGTGTTTGAGGTGAGGGATTATACGGTGCAGATATTGAGGAATGATTAGGCGTAGGGAGTGATGGATGATATGGCATAAGTACCGAGAAATGAAAGGGTTGAAGGATGATACAGGAAAGCTACTGAAAAATGGAGGGGTGAAGTGGTAAGATTAGATACGGTACAGGTACTGAGAAAGGAAAGGGTATAAGGGGAGAGTGATGGTATGGTATAGGTAATGAAGAATGAAGGGGCGTGGTGGGTATTCGATCATATGTTATAGGTACTAAGGAACGAAGAGGTGTAAGGGGTGGGGGATGATACGGTATAGGTACTGATGACCGAAGGAATGTAGTGGGTGAGGCATGATTAGGTATAGGTACTGAAGAATGAAGGGGTGTAGGGGTGAGGGATGATACGGTGCAGCAAATGAGGAATGAAGGGGTGTATGGTAATGGGGATTATACTGCATAGGTACTTAGGAAAGAAGGGGTGTATGAGTGAGTGATGATACTGTATAGGTCGGTACTGAAGAATGAAGGCGTGTAGGATAGTAAGGGATGACACGGTATAGGTCTTGTGGAATGAAAGAGTGTATGTGTAAAGGATGATACGAAATAGGAACTGAGGAATTAAAGGGTTGAGAGGTGAGGGATGATACGGGAAAGGTACTGAGAAATAAAGGGGTGTAAGGGGCAAGATATGATAGGGTATAGTTACTGAGGAATGAAGGGGTGTAAGGGGGAGTGATGGTACGGTACTGAGGAATGAATGGATGCGGTGGGTGATGGATGATATGTTTTAGGTACTGAGGAACAAAGGGGTGTAAGGGGTGAGGGATAATAAGGTGTAGGTACTGAAGAATGAAGGGATGCAGGGGGTGAGGTATGATACGGTATAGGTACTGAAGAATGAAGAGCAGTATGGGATGAGGGATGATTCGGCATAGGAAATGTAGAAAGAAGGGGTTTATAGGGTTAGGGATTATACGTCATAGGTACTTAGGAATGAAGGGTTGTATGGGTGAGGGATGATACTGTATAGGTACTGAAGAATGAAGGAGTGTATGGGATGAGGAATGACATGGTCTAGGTCCCGTGGAATGAAAGGGAGTATGTGTGAGTGATGATATGATCCGTTATAGGTATTGATGAATTAAAGGGTGTCGGGGTGAGGGATGGTACGGTGTAGGTCTTGAAGAATGACCTAGGCACTGAAAAATTAAGTGGTGTAAGTTTGAGGGATGATACGATATAGGTACTGAGGAGTGAAGGTGTGTAGGGGTGAAAGAATATGTGGCATAGGTATTGAAAAAAGATGGGGCGTAGTGGGTAAGGGATACTAGGGTATAAGTTGTTTGATGAATGAGGTGGTGTACTAGTGAGAGAAGATACGGTATAGATACTGAGGAATGAAGGTGTGCAAGGGTTGAGCAATTTTACGGTATTGGTACTGAGTAATGAGCATGTGTCAGAGGTGAGGGATGTTACGGTATAGGTTCTGAGGAATGAAGGTTTGTAGGGCTGTGGGATGATACAGTATAGGTCCTGAGGGATGAACGGGTGGAGATAATGAGGGAGGGTACGGTGTAGGTAATTAGGTATGAAGGCGTTTAAAGGGTGAGAGATGATACGGTATAGGCACTGAGGAATAAAGGGTTGTAGGGTGGTGAAGGATGAAACGCTACAGGTACCGAGGAAAGATGGATTACTGGGTGTAAGGGATGATACGCTATAGGTAAAGAGAAATGTAGAGGTTTAAGAGGTGAGGTTTGATTCGGTGTTGGTACTGAGAAACGAAGGGTTGTAGGAGTGAGGGATGATACGATCTAGATGTTGAGGAATGAAGAGGTGTATGGGGAGAGGGATGATATGGTATAGGTACTGAGGAATGGATACATGTAAGGGTTGAAAGATGATACGGCATAGGTAATTACGAATGAGAGGGTGTAGGGGTAAGGATGATACGGTATACGTACTGATGAAAGACGTGATGCTAGGGTGAGGGATTATATGGTGTAGGTACTGAGGAATGAAGTGTTGTTAGAAATGAGGGATGATGCGGTATAAATAATGAGGAATGAGGTGTAGATGGTGAGGGATTATACGGTATAGGTACTGAGTAATGAAGGGTTGTACGACGTAAATGGTGATTTTGTATTAGTACCGAGGAAGAAGGGGTTTATGGGGTGAAAGATGATACAGTAAAGGCACTGAGGAATGAATAGGCGTAAGGGATTAGGGATGTTATGGTATATGTACTGAAGAATGAAAGGATGTAGGTGTGAGAAATGATACGGTATAGGCACTGAGATAAGAAGGGGCAAAGGGGATGAAGGATGATACGGTATAGGATATGAGAAATGAAGGGGCGTATGGGGTTAGGGATGATACAGTATAGGTACTTAGGAATGAAGGGGTGTAGGAGATGAGCGATGGCACGGTATAGGTACCGAGGAAAGAAGGAATGTAGGTGTAAGATATGATATGATATAGGTACCGAGGAATGAAGAGGTATAGGGGTAAGGGATAATACGGTATGGGTCTTGATGAATGAAGGTGTGTAGTGGTTGAGGAATGAAATGGTATAGGTCCTGAGGAATGAAAGGGTTTAGGGGATGAGGGATTATACGGTATAGGTACTGACTAATGATGGTGGGTACGACATGAGGGATGATGCGGTATAGGTACTGAGGAATGAGGAAGTGTTTGTGTGAATAATGATACGGTACAGATCATGAGGAATAGATCGGTGTAGGGAGTGTGGAATGATACTGGTATAAGTACTGAGGAATGAAAGGGTTGAGGGATGAGGAATGATACGGGAAAGGCACTGAGGAATGAAGGGGTGTAAAAGGTAAGCTTTGTTAGGGTATTAGTACTGAGTACTGACGGTGTGTAAGGGGTGAGAGATGTTACGGTATAGGTTCTGAGCGAATTTCTGTAGGAGTGTAGGATGATACGTTAAAGGTGCTAAGGGATGAAGGGGTGCAGGAGGTGAGGGATGATACGATATATGCAATGAGGTATAAAGGCATTTAAAGGGCGAGAAATGATACCGTATAGGTAATGAGGAATGAAGGGGTGTAGAGGTAAGAAATGATACGGTACAGGCACTGAGGAAAGATGTAGTGTTAAGGTGAGGGAGTATATGGTATAGGTAATGATGAATGAAGTGTTGTTAGGGGTGAGGAATAATACAGTATTGGTACTGAGAAATGAATAGGTGTATGGGATGAGGGATGATATGGTGTAGGTACTGAGGAATGAAAGGGTGTAGGTGTGAAGGATGATACGGTATATATACTGAGAAATGAAGGGGCGTAAGCGGTGAGGGATGATACGGTATTGATACTGTGGAATGAAAGGATTGAGGGGTGATTGCTTGTGCGGGATGGGTACTGAGAAATAAAAGGGTGTAGAGGCATAATAGAATACAGTATAGGTACCGAGGAATGAAGGAATGTAGGGGATGAGGGATTATAATATATATTTACTAAGGAGTGAAGGGTTGTTGAGATGAATGATGATATGGTATACGTATCGAGGAATGAAGGGATGTAGAGTTATACAATAGTTATTGAGGAATGAAGTTTTATGCGAGTGATGGATTATATGGAATGTGTACTTAGGAATGAGGAGGAGTAGGTTTGTAGGTATGAGGGATGATACGTATAGGTTTTGAGTAATGAATGTTTGTATGATTGAAGGATTATAGGGTATAGTTGATGAGGAATAAAAGGGTGTAGGGGGTAAAGGAAGATACGGTATTAGTGCTGAGGAATGAAGGGATGTAGGAAGTAAAGATTATACGGTATAGGTACTGAGAAATGAAGGGATGTACGACGTGAGGGATGATACGTTCTTGGAACTTAGGAATGAAAGGGTTGAGCATTGAGGGATGATATGGGAATAGTACTGACAAATGAAGGGGTGTAGTGGGTATGATATGATACGGTATGGGTACTGAGTAATGGAAGGTTGTAAGGGGGCAGTGATAGTATAGGTATAGGTATAGGTACTGAAGAATGAAGGGGTGTGTTGGGTGATGGATGATATGGTTTAGGTACTGAGGAACGAAGGGGTGTTAGGGGTGAAGAGTTGATACGGTATTTTAATGAGGAATGAAAGAATGTAGGGGTGAGGTATGATAAGGAATAGATACTGAAGAATGAAGGGGTGTAGGGGTTCAGGGATGATAAGGTATGGGAAATGAGGAATGAAATGGTTTATGGTGATAGGGATTCTACGGCATAGGTACTTAGGAATGAAGGGGTGCATGGATGACGGACGATACTCTCTATGTACGGAAGAATAAAGGGCTGTAGGGGATGAGGGATGACACGGCATAGGTACTTTGGTACGGAGGGTTGTAGGTGTGAGGAAACATACGGCATAGTTACAGCGGAATGAAGGGGTGTAGGGGTGAGGGATGATACAGTATAGGTCTTGAGGAATGAAGGGGTGTAACGGTTGAGACATGAAATGTTATAAGTCCTGAGAAATTAAGGGGTATAGGTGTGAGGGATGATGCGATGTAGGTACTGAGGAATGATAGGGTGTAGGGGTGAAGGCATATACAGTATAGGAACTGAGGAATGATGAGGTGTAGGGGGTGAGAACTGATATAGTATAGGGTCTGATGAATGAAGTGGTGTAGGGATGAAGGATCATATGGGATAAGGACTGAGAAATGAAGAGTTTTAATGGATGAGATATGATATTGTATAAGTACTGAGTTATGAAGGTATGTCAGGGGTTAGGGATGATGCGGTATAGGTTCTGAGGATTGAAGGTTTGTAGGTATGTGGGATAATGCGATATAGGTACTGAGGAATGAGGGGAGGGGGTGAGAGATGATACGGTATGGGTAAAGAGGAATGAAGGGGTTTAGAGGTTGAGAGATCATACGGTATAGGTACTGTGGAATGAATGGGTGTAGGGTGGTGAGAGATGAAACGTTATAGGTAGGGAGGAATGAAGGGGTATAGGGAGTGAATAGGATTGGAGGGTGAGGGACAATACGGTATAGGTACTAAACAATGAAGGTTTAAGGAGTAAGGGATTGTAAATGAAGTTGCTGAGGAATGAAGGGCTGTTGGGAGAAGGATGACACGGTATAAGTACTAAGGAATGAAGGGGTGTAAAGGGTAGGGAATGATACGGTATAGGTATTGCGGAATGAAGTTGTGTGCGAGCGAGGGATAATGTGGAATAGGTACTTAGGAATTAAAATGTGTAGGTTTGAGAAATGATATGTATTGGTTATAAGGAATGAAGGATTTCATGGGTGAGGGATTATAGGGTGTACTTAATGAGCAATAAGAAGGTGAAGGGGATGACGTATGATACGGTATTTGTACTGTGCAATGGGTAAGGGGTTATACGGTATAGGTACTGAGTAATGAAGGGGTGTACACCATCAGGGATGATAGGGTATTGATAATGAGGAAGGAGATTTATGGGGCGAGGGATGATACGGTACAGGTGCTGAGGAATGAATAGGTGTAGGGGTGAGAAATATGGTATAGGTACTGAGGAATGACGGTGTACTGGTGAGGAATTATACTTTTTTTGGTACAGAGAAATAAAGGGCTGTAGAGAGTGAGGATGTTACGGTATAGATACTGAGGAATGAAGGGTCATAGGAGGTAGGGACAACACGGCATAGGTACTGAGGAATGAAGCGGTTTAGGGGAGAAGGGTGATACTGTATAGGTACTGCGGAATGAAGGGGTGAAAGAGATAAGGGATGATACAGAGTATGTACTGAAGAATGAAGGTGCTATTTTGTGAGGGTTGATAAGGTGTAGGTACTGAGGAATGAAGAAGCATAATGGTGAGAGATGATACGGTATAGGTCTTGAGCAATGAAGGGGTGTAGGGGTTGAGGGATGATACGTTATAGGTAATGAATATTGAAGGAGTGTAGAGATGAGGGAGGTTACAGTATAATTACTGAGGAATGAAGGGGTGTAGTAAGGTGAGGGATGATACGGTATAGGTGATGCAGAATGAAGGGGTTTTCAGGGTGAGAGGTAATACGGTATTAGTACTGAAGAATTTGTGGGTGTAGGTGTGAGGGATGATTCGATAAAGGTACTGAGGAATAAAGAGGTGTAGGGGTAAAGGAAGATACGGTATAGGTCTTGAGAAAAGAAGGGGCGTAGGGGTTGAGATATGACACGGTATAGGTCCTGATAAATTAAGTGGTATAGGTATGAGGGATGACACGATATAGATACTGAGGAATGAAGGGTTGTTGGGGTGAAGGAATATATGGCATAGGCACTGAAAAATGAGGGGGGTGTAGGGGGTGAAAGGTGCTATGATATAAGATCTGACGAATGAAGTGGTTTAGTAGTGAGTGATGGTATGGTATAGGTACTAAGGAATGAAGGGGTGTAAGAGTTGAGCGATGTGACGGTATGGGTACTGAATAAGGAAGGTGTGTGAGGGATGAGGGATGTTACAATATAGGTTCTGAGGAATGAAGGTTTGTAGGGGTGGGGGAGTATATGTAATAGGTAATGAGGGATGAAGGGGTGCAGAGGATTAAGGATGGTGCGGTGTAGGTAATGGTGTATGAAGGCGTTTAAAGGGTGAGATGATACAGGTATAGGTACTGAGGAATGAATTGTTATAGGTTGGTGAGAGATGAAACGTTATAGTTAATGAAGAAAGATGGGGTGTATGGTGTAAGGGATGATACGTTATAGGTACTGAGGAATGAAGGGGTTTAACGGGTGAGGTTTGATACGCTATTGTTACTGAGAAATAAAGGAGTGTAGGAGTAAGGGATGATGCGGTATATGTGTTGGGGATTGAAGAGGTGGATAGGTTGGGGAATGATTTGGTAGGTACTGAGGAATGAATAGGTGTCGGGATGACGGATGATACGTTATAGGTAATGAGAAATGAAATGGTGTAGATGTAAGGGAAGATAAGGTATAGGTACTGAGGAAAGAAGTGGTGATGGGATGAGGGATATGTGGTGTAGGTACTGAGGATTGAGGTGTTGTTGGGGAGTGAAAGATGATACGGTATGAATAATGAGGAATGAGGTGTTCATGGTGAGGGATTATATGGTATAGTTACTGAGTAATGAAGGATTGTACGACGTGAAGGTTTATTCGGTATTGTTACTGAGGAAAGAAGGGGCTTAAGGGGTGAGGGATGATACGTTACTGGTACTGAGAAATGAATAGGTGTAGGGGATGAGGGTGATACGGTATAGGTAAGGAGGAATGAAGGGGTCAATAGGTTGAGAGATCTTACGGCATAGGTACAGAAGAATGAACGGGTGTAGGGTGGTAAGGAATGAAACGTTATAGGTAATGAAGAATGAAGGGGTATAGGGGGTAAGGGATGATACGGTATAGGTACTGAGAAATGAAGGGGTTTAAGAGATGAGAAATGATACGGTATTGGTGCTAAGGAATGAAGGGGTGTAGGGGGTGAGAGATGATGCAGTATATGTATTAAGGAGTAAAGGTTTGTAGGGGCTGCTTGATGATACTGGATAGATTCTGAGGAATGAATAGGATTGGAGGGTGAGAAAAAATACGATATAGGTACTGCGCAATGAAGGTTTGTAGGGGTAAGAGATGATACGGTATAGGTACTGAGGAATGAATGGGTTTTAGGGTGAGGGAATATAATGTAGAGTTACTTAGGAATGAAGGATTGTTGGTGGTGAGGGATTCTCTGAGGAATGAAGAGATGTAGAGGGTGAAGTATGATATGGTATAGGTATTGAGGAATGAAGTTGTGTGTGAGTGAGGGATTATATGGAATAGAAAGAGGTGTAGGTTTGAGGGCTGATACCAATAGGTTTTGATGGATGAAGGGCTTTAGGGGTGAGGGGTTATACGGTGTAGTTAATGAGCAATAGAGCAGTGAAGGGGACGACGGATGATACGGTATTTGTACCTAGGAATGAAGGGGTGTAGGGGGAAGTGGTTATACGATTTATATACTGAGTAATGAAAGGGTATACGACATCAAGGTTTATAGGGTATTGGTACTGAAGAATGAAGAGGTTTATGGGGTGAGGGATGATACAGTGCAGGTGCTTAGGAATGAATAGTTGTAGGGGGTGAGAAATGACATGCATAGGTACTGAGGATTGAAAGAGTATGCTAGGGAGGAATTATACAATATAGATACGGAGAAATAAAGGAGTGTAGAGGTGAGGGATGTTACGGTATAGATACTGAGGAATGAAGGGGTATAGGGGTGAGGTATGACACGGCATAGGTACTGAGGAATGAAGCGGTGTAGGTGTGAAGGGTGATACTGTATAGGTATTGAAGAATGAAGGAGTGCGAGGGGTAAGGGATGATACAGAGTTATACTGAAGATAAATAAAGGTGCTTATTTTGTTAGGGTCGATAAGGTATAGGCACTGAGGAATGAAGGAGTATAGCGGTGGGGGATGATACGATATTGGTGTAGAGGTGATTGATGCTATGGTATAGATACTGAGGAATGAAGGGGTGTGGGGATTGGGGGTGATACGGTATACGTAATACGGAATGAAGGGGTTTACAGGGTGAGGAATGAAGATTTAGGAATGAGAGGAATGAAGGATTGTAGGTGTGAGGGATGACACTGAGGAATGAAGGAGTGTAGTTGTGAAGGATTGTACGTTATAGGTACTTAGGGATGAAAGGATGTAGGGATGAAGGATCATATGGTACAAGTACTGAGGAATAAAGTGATGTTAAGGATGAGGGATATGGTATCGGTACTGAAGAATGCAAGGGTGCAGGCGATGAGGGATGATACGGTATAGATACTGAGGAGTGATGGGGTGTAGGGATGAGGGATAATGCTATATAGGTACTGAGGAATGAAGGGTTGTAGATGTGAGGGACGATACGGTATAGGTACTGAGGAATGAAGGGGTATAGGAGGTGAGGGATGTGAGAGTATAGGTACTTAGGAACGAAGGGTTGTAGGGGGTGAGGAATGATACTGTTTAGGCACTGGGGACTGAAGTGGTGTAGAGGGTGAGGGATGGTGCAGTGTAGATACTGAGGGGTAAAGGGGATCATCTTGTGAGTAATGATGATTTATAGTTAATGGGGAATGAATGGGTTTAGGGTTGAAGGAATATACGATATAGATACTGAGGTATGATACGGCGTAGGGGGTGAGGGATGCTACGGTATAGGTTATGATGAATGAATTGGTGTAACGGGTGAGGGATGATATGATATAGGTACCGAGTAATGTAGGTGTGTAAGGGGTGAGATATGATACGGTATAGGTTCTGAGAAATCAATGTTTGTAGAGATCTGGGGTGATGCGCTATAGGTATTGAGGAATGAAGCAGTGCATGGGTTGAGGGATTATACGGCATAGGTTCATGTGAATGAAATGTTGTAGGGGGTGTGGGATGATATGGTATAGATACTGCGGAGTGAAGGGGTGTAGGAGGTGAAGGATGACACGGGTGATATAGGTACTTAGGGATAAAGGGCTGTAGGGAGTGAAGGATCATACGGTATAGGTATTGTGTAATATAATCGTGTAGGTGTTGAGGGATGATCAGCTATAGGTACTGAGGAATGAAGGGTAGTAGGGTATAGGTACTGAGTAAAGAAGGTGTGCAGGGGATGAGGGATGATACGGTATACTTTCTAAGGAATAAAGGGGTAAATGTGAGGGATGATATGATAAAAGAATTGAGGAATGAAGGAGAGTAGTAGTGAAGGATTGTACATTATAGGTAGTTAGGAATGAATGGATTTAGGGGTGAGGGATCATACGGTATAGTTAATGAGGAATAAAGTGGTGCAGGGGGTGAGGGATGATATGGTATCGATACTGAGGAATGAAACGGTGCAGACGATGATGGTTGATATGGTATAGGCATTGGGTAATGAAGGGGTGCAGTGGGTAAGGGATGATACGGTATATGTAATACGGAATGACGGGTTTTTCAGGGAGAGAGATGATACGGTATAGATACTGAGGAATGAAGGGGTGTAAGTGTGAGGGATGATACGATGTATGAATTGAGGAATGAAGAAGTATAATGGTGAAGGATTGTACGTTATAGGTAGTTAGGAATGAAGGGGTGTAATGGGTGAGGGTGATATGGTATTAATACTGAGGAATACAAGGGTGCACGTGATGATGTATGATACGGTAAAGGTAGTGAGGAATGAAGGGGTGTACGGATGAAGGAAGATACGATGTAAGTATTGAGGAATGAAGGGATGTACGTGTAAGGGATGATATCATATAGGTACTGAGGAATGACGGGGTATAGGAGATGAGGAAACACACGGTATAGGTACTGAGGAATGAAGGGGTGTAGGGGGTTGAGATGATACAGTATATGTAATGAGGAATGAAAGGGTGTACGTGGTGAGGGATGATACGTTATATGTATTAAGGAATGAAGATGTGTAGTTAAAAAAAGGAATGATACGGTATAGGCACTTAGGAATGAAAGGGT
>JAUUDY010161523.1:0-13337 GCA_032361765.1 Panulirus inflatus
AAGTGAGGGTTTTTCCAAGCTTAGTCCTCTGTTCTTGACGATACCTTGCTAATGCGAGAAATGGTGAATATGTATGAAATATATATATTTATTTGGGTTGCAAATGGTGACAATAAGAATAACTTTTACATCACAGTGTTTAGTGAATGTACATGATTACAGTGATTGGATATCTTATTCACCTTATTTTTATCAGGAGAATGTTGTTTATAGAAAAGCTAGGTTTAATATTACATCGGCCTCATTTATCAAGATTTTTGGTAAGTTAGTCTTTATTGGAAATGCCTTTTATTGTGCTTTAATATTCAGAATTTTTTTTACTTTGGAATGCAATTCCTTCTCTTTCAGTAATTTCCTATGTCATTGTCTCAAAAGAAACTGGAAACTTAAAAAATTTTCAACTTAGAATAGTTGCAGCCATGCTCTCAGTAGTTGAGTCAAGTGTACAATTCATGACAATGTTCTTGTCGCATAGAAATATTTTACTCTTTAGTTGATGAGACTATACAAGTGAAATTGACAAATGATGCTTTTTCAGAGGGCTATGCACATTTGTGCAGCAGACTGTTGCGAGAAAAAAGAAAACTCAGTTGATCAGGTTCATCGCTGCATTGAGAACTGCTCCACACCTCTCACACAAGCACAGACTTTTGTGCAAAATGAGTTATCACAGTTCCAGGTAAGGCCAGCAAATGATTTTTTGATATATGCATTTTGATTGCTTGCCTTTCAGTTAGCATTGCATTGCCACTCATGTTTAGTGTTCATAAGATGTAAAGATTGCTTTGGAGATGATATTAGTAAAATAGGAGAGAGAGAAAGCCTGACTAGGTGATATAGGTTATATTTACCCTTCCTCTCAAATTTGAGCTTAGCTGTGTAATTCTTCCTGTGAATTGTCCTTGAACAGTGCCATACTCCTTTTAAAAAAAGTCATTTAATAAATTTCATAACTTTTCAGGAACGGTTACAGCGGTGTGTTATGGTTTGTCAAGACAGAGTTAGAGACCAGGTTACAGCAAACACTTCAGAAACTCAGGTTAGTGTTAACACAATCATACTATGAATGTTAAAGGTATATTGTAGTGTACTGTGGTGCAGTATTCTACAATTTACTTGGTAATCACAAATGTCTGAAGCTCTTATTGCCATAACCTACTTTTAGTCAGTATGCTAACGTTTAAAAAGGTGTTTTGAGTATCTTTGTTTAGTTTGTCATTTTCATCTGGTTAATTTTAATACACTCATCTGTTGGTATACTCATTTTGAATTTTAGTAAAGGCTTGATAGACAGAGTTATACCTTTAGAATATAGAAATTTTACTGTTGTCATGGAAAATTCCAATAAATTTTTTTTGCGTTAATTGTGCTCTCAGTAGGTTTCCTTAGGCATGCTCATTATTGTTATCTTTTCATAACATCTGAGCTCAGGTATATAAAGCTTTTCAACAGTCTGTTAATATTTTAGCACTTAGTATTTGTTTATCATGTGTACAGGTAGAATTGCATGGATAGGACCAATACATTATAGTAGTACTATTGTAAGACATTATTAGTTCCACTCTTCTTTTAGAAAAGCCACATCTGTACCATCAAAGGAGGTCACCAAATACAGTAATATTTGACAAAGTTCTTGTGAAGAAATAATACTGCAGTTGATCCTAAGAAAGTATTTCCTTTGCAAAAAAAGAAAAATATAATTCCTTGCTAAAACACAGGATTGTTATCCATAAGAAAAGAAAGACCCTTAGAATTGGTATACTTTATATTGGTGTGGTAGGGTTCTAAATGGACCTCACCGAGGGTAGGGTGCACATATTGATAAGATAATGCTATCTAGCAGAATAATGAATTGCATGATAGTTAGAACCTTTATGATAAGAGAAAGTGAAATGATAAAAGTGTTTACATATAAGATGTAAAAATGAATAATTTGAATGGTCACTGGTTATGCATGGGGGAAAATCAAATTAGAATTCCGAAACACTTTACAAATAAAATGAATAGACCGGAGCATATGAAATACTGTGAAAGACTAAGAGAATTTGAGCTATATAGTTTAAAGTGTTGTAGAGAAAGATATATGGTAATATCAGCTTGGCAACAAATATAAGGTGTAAAGTCCAATTTTTAAACCTGAAAGCAACTCAGTAAGGTATATGCATAAATCATTAAATCAGTGATGATACCTGAAAATATTGTAAAAAGGCACCAAACAAAAATATATGAATACCCAGCAAAGAAACTAGAATGCTTATATTAATGCAATACCAGAACTAAAAATTCACATGGAGTGACCATAGAAAATTTCAAAATAAATCTTGATTCATGGTTGAAGGCTATGTTAGATGAGCCCCAAGTAGATGACTGTGGCAGTGGAGTAGCCACAAGAAGATGAAAAGAACAACAACATTACTAATGGTCTCCCATGTTGTAGCAGTCAGCATTCCTGACTGTGACGTATTCATGGGCCGCCCAGGGTTGAGCGCATGGGTTCGAATCCTGGTTGCGGTGGTCGGTCCATAGTCAGCCCAGCTGTTCATCCACCTCTAGGGGTTGGTTGAGAAAATGTGTCCCTGGTAGCAATGCTGTTTCCTGTTGGGTCGGGTAGTGCCAGGAATGGATGAAGGCAAGCAAGTATGAATATGTACATGTGTATATATGTATATGTCTATGTATGTACATGTATGTATGTATATGTGCATGTATGGGTATTTATGTATATATGTATGTTGGAAAGAATCACAATTTTTCACATGATCAAGTGTATTCCTAAGAGTCCACGGAAAAATGAAACTCGATAAGTTCCCAAGCGCACTTTCGTGTAGTAATCACATCATCAGGGGAGACACAAGAGAGAAATATGACAGTCAGTTGATATACAACGAAGAGACATAGCTAGGACGCCATTAGGTAAACATACGATTCTGTTGGACAATCGTATGTTTACCACACCCTCCCCACCACACCACTCCTTCCATTGGTGGCCACCACACTCTCCCTCACCACCACCACCACCACCAACATCACCTCTCACTCCTTCCCTACCTGGCCACTATACCACATGTGGCTGTGACATTGTTCAGGGGTTTAATCTCACCCATACTAACTTCCTCATCTAACTTCCCTCAGGGCTAGCACAACCTTCACAGTCAGCTGTATGATAATGAAGTACAATATTTTCCTGAAAATATATCTCCCAACAACCAGCAGTTTCATCCTGCCAAGGAAATGGATGAATTATTGCCAACAGTGTACGGGGTTTAGTGGTATGTTCCCAGCAGCTTCCTCACTACGGACTGGGGATGGACAGATGGACAGACAAACTGGAGTGCTATTGTATGATACTGTATATATTATTGATATTCTTTTTTCATACATGCTCACTATTTCCCATGAGAGTGCAGTAGTGTCAAGAACCAAGCCTGAGAGGAAAAAATTCCCAGCTTGGCTCCTTCCTCTGTTCCTCCTCTTGGATTATAATATGGGAGAGGAGGATTTCTAGCTCCCCTCTCCCACTCCATTTAGTCACCTTTTATGACATGTAGGGGATATTTTGGCAGTTTTTTCTCCACCCTGTCCCCAGAGATGTTATTTTTATTATTATTATTATTAGAGGTAGATCAAGATGGAGGGATCAAGTGGAAGAGGCATTGGGTTATTGAGACCTGAACATGCAATAGGGTAAGAAGCATGCTTGAACTGGAGCCGTGTGATATACAAGGGACAATATGCAAACGTTGGGCTGAAACAGGGCATATGAATTTGAAAGGGGAACCATGGAAAGGTTTGTGGGGCTTGGCTGTAGATAAGATGCTCTGATTTTGGTGCATTATTCATGACAGAGACTATATGTGAACAAATGAGGTCATGCTTTGTCTGTTCCTGGTGCTACCTTGCTATGTAAGAAACAATGAGCTAGTATGATTTTTATTATTATTTGTTTCTTTCATACCTGTTTGTCATTTCCCACATTAGCAAGGGAGCATTTTGAACATAAAATTCACCAAAACCAGAGCCCCCTACCCACAATCAGCCCTAAAGAACTTTCTGTGGTGTCCCTGACTGCTTCATATACCGTGATTCAGCGCTTTATTGTTATTACTGTTATTGTAATTATAATTGATAGTAGTATTTGTCCTTGGGATAGGGGTGAGCGAATACTGCCCACTATCAGCTGCATGTCATTGAAATCAATGAGGAGGGGTGGGAGTGGAGACTTGATAAGATTCCCTTTTCCCATATTTTTACAATAACTTTCTAAAAGTAGGAAGAGAGGGGAGGAGAAATGTGAGGATCTTTCTTGGAAGGCTTTGTCATCTGCTTGTGATGCTATTTTACTAAAATGGGAAAGGTAAACAGGTCTGAAAAAGTCATTATTATTTTATTATTATTATTATTATTATTATTATTATTATTATTATTATTATTATTATTTTTATTATTGTTATTATTATGGATCAACTTTGAGTTCTATAGTTGGAGAATGGTCCAGAGAATATTAGTTCTCCCTCCAGAAAGGATTTAATGCCATTTTCATAACTGGGGTTGTTATGCTGGGCATGGACACTAATATGGATGCTGAAGGGTAAAGGAATATAGATTAGGTATTTGAGAGAAAAACATACTAAATGAGGTGGATAGAAGAGTTATTTATTGAAAAAAGTATAGACTGTAGATGGGGTGGGATGATGATGGTGAAAGTTGGCCGGCTGTTTGGGCTGTAGGCCTTCAACTGCCAGGGTCATTGAGGCCATTGACATCAAACCAGAAAATCTTTTAATGCTTTTTCAGGTGTTAAGGATAATTCAAAGTTTACATACACTCGCAGTGCATTTGGCTCTTCATGGTGAAGAGTGAAGGTGAATCTGTAGTTGACTGGGATCGGAAAGTGTGGTAGCATGATTGTTCTGTTTTTTTAATTCAGATATAACAGATATATCTTTATGGCTTAGTTTTCAAGTTATGCAATTGGATTGTGAGTGATCATGTTAAACAAGAAAGTTTAATCCCTTGTGATTGATGAACAAAATGGATTAAGGAAGGGAGGAAGATGTGCCGCAAATTTTGTTGAACTTTGGATGGTAAAGGAGAAATATTTTTTGACAAAAAAGGAAGTGTATGAAGCAGTTGTGGAATCATCAAAGGCTTTTGATAAGGTTGATAGGAAAGGACTTTAGGATGCTATGACTTTAATGTGCATGTAAGTGTTCTGAATGCTCTATGCCTTTTGGATTGAAAGAAGTGCTCCTGAGAAAAAATTTTTGTGTGATGAAAGAGCATGAAATAGATATGGGATTGTGAGTTTGATTTTATATCTTTAGATTTTTATAGACATGACTGTTAAAGGTGGAAGGATTACAGAAAGAGGGAAAGACAAAAAAAGGAAGAGAATTCCACACTTGTTGTTTATCATAAATCATTCTTCATATGGTTAGTCTCCACACACAAGCTAAGAGAAGCAGCATCCAGTCACATGTTGTGGGTCCAAGCCATAGTAATTGTGGTTACAGTTTGACCATAGTAGAGCAGAATGGAAACTGACATATTACTCTATGTGGATTATCCTTTTTTGATAGCTAAATCATAGGAAGAGTTGGGTTGTAGTAGGTCATTCAGATGTTGTGCTTAAAAGGCGGATGTTAAAAGTGCATGTGTAAAAACAAAGTCCCTGCTTCTGCTTATGTAAAAGATGTGCTGCTACATATGATAACGGTATGAGTGGAGTAATTTTTTGTGATTTTCGGAGTGGATTATCAAAGAAATTAGAAAAATTAAAGTACAGAAATTCAGGTGTTGATAATGGCAAAGGACTTGGTGCATAGTGTATACAGGCCTTACAGAACTGAGTAAATTGGTAGCCATCTGGACTAAACAAAACTTATTTTTTTGTTAATTACTAGGTGCTTATATCTCGCCTTACTTTTACCAGGAGCCCCAGCGCAACAGCTCACTTTCCATAGCCAACAGTGCGGGCAGTGTATTGCGCCAGGCAGCTCTAGGGAGAGATGGAGTATGAGCAATGTTCATTCATGGACTGTTGACAGTGGCTTGGGAATTTGGACTGCTTTAGACTTGCTAGAGTTATAAACAGTGTGGTGCAACAGTAATGCAAACCCTCCCAGAAGCTATACTTGGAAGTTGTCACAAGTCCTCCTTGGGCATACTAGGAGTGTTGCTTTTGGCTGTAATCCAGCATCTTAGAAGTAAGCTTGCCAAGGTATTCAATTTTGTTTAAGGATCTTTAGTAAGTTTATTGTTCCTGAAAAGTTAATTTTCCTAGGGAAAGAATATTCTGGTTAAAACTTGTTTTTGTAATTGGACAACTCGTTTGAAGTACCTTGGAAAGCTTGAGTACATGTAATAATTCATGTTGTATTATCTTGAAAACTTTTGAAAACTTTGAAAACATCTTCATTTGCTTACATAAAGCTGTGTGTGTATACAATAATTGAGACATACTACAGGTATTGTATTTGAATAAATAAAAAGGTTTTGCAGACAATACAACTGGCTGTTTAGCACATATAGATATGAGTGTGAATAAGACGATAAACCTACAATGTTAAACCTGACATTTTCTGCAAAACAATTATTTTTCATTCTGAGAAATACATAGGCTCATTTCATTTTAGAATGTGTAATATTCCATCTCTGCTTAAGAAATAACTGCAAGATTAAAATGCAATTCCTATTTATGAAATTTACATATGCATTGGGCTATTGTGTTGTAAAACAGATTGTCAGTTTTTGTCATGGGTAGAAGAAAAGTGCATTAGCTATGTATTTTGTCCATCTTTCTCTTCATAAGCTTTAATGTATGCTGATGTTTTAGCTTGGGTTTCATAGTGAACTCAATAATTTGCAAGTGATCAGGGTGGACAGTCACTTGTGTTCTCTTGGGACTTGCATCATTCTTAGTAGCCCCTTGTGTCCATTGCATTCCTATGTCTTCCTCATGCAGTGTGCCATCTAGCCCCTGCCCATATAGAAATTAGTGCATTTTTATGCCCTCAATAATAAGGAGAATGCTGGAGCAATTTATTAGTTGAGGAAAAAATCTCATATTTGTCTGAAAAGGAGAGTGAAGTGGAAGTTTACAGTTTTGGTGAGAGCGAGGAACTGTTTTCTGCACATTAGGGGAAATTCCAATAAAACGAATTGTGCACTGAAAGGGTTAATGACTTTGATGATATTCTTAATACAAAACTTTGAAAAACTTAAAATGGCAGTGATAGCAGCCAGTGAACTTAAAGAAAACTTAAGATGGGATCCAGATGGAATCTCAGCAGTCTTTATTAAAATAAGACTGAGAACAAATGCAAAACTACCTTGTAATAACATTACTGCTGATATAATGCTTAAACGATAGCATGTGATGGCATGCGTCTCTGCATTTAGACTTACTGTGAAACCATCCTGTGTCATTTCATTTCCCAGTCACATCTATATAACTTACTTTTGTACACAGTCACCCTCAACATTCTCCATATATACACACTCCCAAACCTTCTTAAGTTTCCCCATGAGACTGCCACCAGAGGCATATCTGCAAAAAGCAACCAAATAATTTGTTCCCCCTCCCCTTTTATGCCATAGGCCTCCCATTCACTCTAAACATTTTAGAAAAAAACATACTTGGCTTTAACATTTCACAGTAATTGTATGGTTCTCCCTCGCTGATGTGGGAAACGGCGATTAAGTATAATAATGATAAATAAAGGAACTACAAAAATCTTTCAGAACACATCAAAAAGGCACCAAACGAAATAAAAAGTGTACAAGGAATGAGTACAGAAATATGTAAAAGAAGGTTAGACAAGTGGCTAAAAAAAAATTCCAGATTTATGCAAAATTTATAATTATATGCACTGTGCATAACAGAAGAGGATGTCAGTATTGGTAGATAAGTAGCATATGCAGTGAGTTCACCGTGTGTGCCCTCCCATATGGCAGTATCTCGTTATAGGAACCTGTAGGTCGGTAGTTATGCTGCTTTCTTTTTTATAAGAATGAAGATATTGTTTAGGGCATTGAGAAGCATTTTCATATGCATGTATGTTTTCCTGTGGTTGGGTTTGTATGTGTAAGCATACATCCATCACCCTCCAGGTATCACCATTGATTTTTCAGTTATAATTTTTTGTTAGCCATTTGATTGTGGATTATTAGTTGAAGAGATCAGAGAGCTACTTTAAAGATATTTCTTTCCCTATTTTTGATAGTTTATTGGTCTCAGTTAACTTCATGCTTTGGATGCCAGCTGGTGCCTATCTGAGTCGTGTGATTGAAATTGTGGTATTGAACACACCCACAACCTGCCCAGGGATGGCTGAAGAAGGCCAGATTTATCTTCAGCAAATTTAGGTCTGTCTTAAACCTTCATTAATGCACAGGCTTTCCTTTGCTTATCTGAGCATCCCAGATAGGATCTAGGAAGACCAGTTGTATGATTTAGGCAGGTGAGGTTGACATGTTTCTTTTATACTGTATTGTATTTCCATCATAAAGAGCCTTCCCCATATTCTTGGCAAATATCTGTTTGAAGGAAATATTATTCTCTAATACATATGGATGAGTATTAACTGAAATTATTATATAAGAATGTACAGATGTATATATTTATGTGGAAAGATAGTTTATTGTAAATTAAATAGTAAAAAGAAAGCATTTTGTTTCTGGATCTTGCGTTTTGGGCAATTATTTGGGTGCTAAGATGGTTCTTTGGTTGTTGAGAGCTTACTTGTACTTTTTATTGCAGTTATTTCATACTGGTTATCTTCAAACACTATATGTAAAAGCAGTCACTATATTCTACCAGTATTTGAATTGACTGTAGATTTATGTATTCTCTTAGAGCTGGATGTTGGTTTTTTCTTTTGGGTAACATAACTAATAACTAGGAATTGCAGAAACCAGGAGTTGCATGTATCACCCTGGCTCATATTAACAAGCAATACTGCACTTAAGTACTATATTCTTTGCATTAGAATGGTGTTAGAATGAGTCAGTCTTTCTAAAGCATAACTAAATCAGTGTACTCATTTTTCATAAAGGATAAAAGTTATCAAATTTTTTTGTGTGAAGATTTTCAGTAATTTTGAATTATAGTAATGTTTGAATAACTGAAGTCTTTAATATGTTGACAATGTAAATGATACATTTATGCATATATTTATATATTTAAAGTAATTAAATTTGGATTTTTCTGTCCACAGGTATCTGTTTACAAGGCAGAGTTTGAGGGCTGTGCCATGCAGTGTGTAGATGACCACATTCAATTGATGCCATCTGTTAAGAAAAGGATTGCTGCTGTATTATCTAAAAACTCCTAGAATTTTCTCAAGATTAGAATTTTAACAAAAACAGAATTTTTTGCAGTCTGTAGTAGGTCCAGAGTATGTGCTTCTTGTGTCCTAACAAACGGCATGACCCTGCAATAACCAAGAATCTTGATGTGCATTCATGGGAAAGTGGCTTTATGTATGTGTATTCTGTGAGGGAGCGTCACTTCCATACTTTGTGGATCTGTAGCAGGTAGAAGCAACAAGATAGTCATAATTGTAGTTAACAGATATCATTGAATAGGGTGAAGTTAATCTTTCTCATTATAAACTTAAATTTATCCAAAGTGCCAAAAGTATATCAGATATTGTCTTTAATGAAGGTTTATTTAAATGAATATCTCAGTATTGTACAAGGATCTCTTTTTGGGTAGAATTTAGAAAAATGACATCTGGTGATCTTGGTATAGTATTCATTTGTGTAAGTGTTGCCAGATACATGGCATAAGGAATGTTTATGTGGTGAAGAAAAAGAAGAAATTTGATTTTCATTGGTAGTTTTTAATTCTCTACATAAAGAATCAGTAAAACTATTTTTCAGGAACATAATCTTGTACAGTGCCAGTATTTATAAAGGGCTTGGATTACCTGTTTAATACAATACTTTATTCATGTGAATGCTTTTTATGCCACTTTGCAGACTGTTGTTTTTAAACTTAATGGTAGCAAAGTAATATTGAACTATACCTACCCTTCATCTTTTGGATCAGCTTCTCAGTGATTGCTCCACTATGTTGATACGCATGTTGGTGTAAAACTTTGTTTTGTATTAAAAGTAGTTTTGAGCTGAAAGTGAGTTTTTCAGCTTTTGATGAAAATGGACCATGAGGTTAGATGGAATGAAAAAATTGTAAATATGAATTTTATAAACTATAGCAACATTATCTAATGTTGCAACACTACGCATCCTTCACAAGCTCAATGTTGTAACTGAGCTGTGACTGATTTTGACACCATTGCAGATTGCTGTCAGAACACTTGTGCAGAATGTGTCACAACAAAACTTTTAACGTAAGCTTGTCTTTGCATTTCAGCTTGGGTTCAGGCATGGTTTTGCTGCAGTTGGTGCAAGGATGTCCATTACTACTGTTGTATTTTTGGAGGAATTTGTTGGCTGTTAGTTATTTTGGTGAAATGAGTACTCAGATTTGTTCTGTCTTATTTTTATGTGGGTAGTTGTATGATGCAATATGTGTTTTACTTGAGCAAATCTGCATTATACATGTTGCTGCTAGGTCGGTGACACAACCATGTCTTGAAGTTTAAGGATGTGAAGTGGCTTGTTAGACTCAATTATGTTAATTTATTTTTAGGATATGTAATGTTCTCCCATATTTTCTGATCTTTATGCAGAATTATCCATTCATTACCTAAATACTTCATGAATTATCTGAATCTGTCACATGACAATAATATGCTTATTGTTAAATGTAAACAGAAGTTGGTTAAATGCAGGATGTTAATTGTATAAGAATCAAAGGAAGTTCGATCTTGTATGATGTATGTTTTTTAGAAATTTCTTCTGTGAAAGTCAAAGATCTTGTGAATGCAGTTTTTGACTTAAGAATCACAGAGGTACTTAACATCCTTTCTCTTGAAAAAATGGTAAATATATTTTGTGAGGTTCTTTATGTTCACTCTTATCTTAAGTTTTCTTAGTTCTGTCCTCTGGGGTCTTTCCTGTGAGCTTGAGAGGCATTCTCTAGGATGTCTCGTGGAAAATTAATGTGTAAGCACAGGCATTTATCACTCTTCACTAACCACACCACCGTCGTTGTGACAACTAAGTCATTTAGGACCTTCCATCAGCTAATTTCAAACTACTACCACAGAGATGATACCATTTACACTCTTAGTCCCACCAGCTAGCAGCACAGAATTCTGAAAGATTCCTTGCTTTCAAGATGCTATCAAACCAGCTTTTTCTATATCATGGATTAGAATCATATTTGTGCCTTTCATGAATCTTTTCCCTCTAACTGAGCTTTGATTAAACTGGAGCTTATTTGGAGAGCCTTGGGACATGTCTTATAACAGCTCACAGATTATGTAGAGACACTCATGCAATCTCTGATATGTAAGCAACCGTTGTGATGACAGGTTGTCATCTCTTGATAGAGGAGAGCATTTAGAATTGTTGCAGTCCTCACCTTTCTGTAATTTCCTTTTTACCTAAGAGATTATTCAAAAAATTCCTCGAGCTAGGTCTAGAATCATCATCTTGAAGAAAGCTGATGTTATTAACCCAATCTAAGATCTTAGATAGGAAAGTGCAGGGAGATGGGGAGTTAGTGACTCTTACTTGTAACCTCAAGGAATAAAATAGTCTGCAGGACTTAGCTGCTCTTTCCATAAACCCTTGATCTTCAGGCATGTACCCCTAAATATCTCCTTGCCAGTCAGGGGTTGACTTGAGAACTTTGGAGTATGACAAGGGATTGTGCCTAATGTTAAAAATAGGTTTTCTAAACTAAGTTTAAAAAGTCATCTAACATACTCCTATAGGATTTGTTTCTTAGTCCAGGCATCATCTTGGTCACTTGGTACTGTAGTCTCCATTCTAAATTTTTTCAAGTGGGATAACCAAAATTAAACTGTGTTCAAGGTGGGGACACACCTTAGATTTAAATTTGAAAGTCCTGCTAATTATTCCAAGAATATTGTTGGTCCCTTTCACTGCTTCTGTGCACTGCTTATTTGGTTTTAGATCATTAGAGAGCTTCTGTAACTCAACAGAAGTCATATTGTAGCTTGCCTTCTAGTTTTTATACTTTTACTGACATCAAAATTTATTTGCCATCTCTGAGCCCAGTCTGTTCGTTCATCTGAGTCAGTTTGAAGTTGTAGACACACAGTTTTGGTTGAAGACTCATCTCCCAGCTTAGTATTGTCTGCAAATTTTGATAAAACACAGTCGCTCATCAGTGTCATTAATGTATATGGGAAAGAGAACTGATCCCAATACTGTTTCCATTCCATAGCTTCACCATTAATTACGAATCCTCGTTTAAGGCCAGCCAACCAATTTTTTCCAGTGTGCCTTCTTATCACCACTAAAGTTATTTGATTTTGCCTTTTGTTTTAATCTTTTTATATGAAAGTTTTTCTCTAAACTCTTCTCTTTCATATGGGTAATTTCTCATACTTGTGGGACAGACCACAGAGGAAAGGAGTGTAGACTTTGAGAATTGTTGAACCTTTCTCTCAAGGTGATGTTCTGCGAGCATTTTACCCTTTTTTATTACCTTGCCCTGCCTTCCCCCCTTTTTTGAAAAACCTTTCTGTAAATCAACTGTGACTTCTTTTGGCTTGATGCATGTAAAGTGTGATGTTGGCAGCTGGGGATGGGCTAATGATGTAATTTCTGAGGCAGTGTTTGATAGTCTAAGTGTGGGCGTGAAATGATTGAAGTGCCACAACCATGGTTGAGCCGATAGCAAAAAGGGAGTAGGGCCAGAGCATCCTCACTGGGAATACTGAGGGTTGGAAGGTCCAAACCCTGATTTGCCTTGAGATGTCATACAGAATGTTCTCATTCTCAAGGACACTGCCTCAGAGAGAAATTGTTTTTCAATTTTCAAAACACATTTTTTTCTAGAGAGTTATGTTCAATTTGCAATTAAGAAAGTGCCTTTAATGTATATTGTAAAAAAGTTACCATCTGAGGATAATTCAACATTTTGCTATAGTGAACGAGAATATCTTGTGTATTGCTTTATGCCCCATCAGGAAGTTTGAAAAGAAAGCTACATCTTGCATCTTGAAGTTATTCATGCAATTCATTTCAGAAGATAGTGTTACTATATTTATCAACTAAATTCACAATGTTAGGATGGCTGAAATGGTATGATACTTTTCTCAGTACATAATTTATTACCTTCTGTAGAGGTAATGATTTTATGAGTAACAAATGATCATGTCATATAAACTGCATACCAGGTTATTACTAGATGTATTTGACTCATTTCAAAAAGGATCTTAGTTGCATTTGTT
>JAUUDY010161855.1:0-13336 GCA_032361765.1 Panulirus inflatus
GAGAGAGAGAGAGAGAGAGAGAGAGAGAGAGAGAGAGAGAGAGAGAGAGAGAGAGAGAGAGAGAGAGAGGATGAGGGCAAGTCATTACAGTGCACTCTTAGCTAACGACAAGGAAGCTTTAACGTGCTGGAAATGTGGAGACATCTGCAGATCTCCAGTTCATAATGGAGATCATCACATGGTCAACAATACCTGTGGATATGAAAGATGAATGAGAGTCAGAGGAAGGGGTTTCCATGCTTCATATGGCCGGTCCCCTTTCCCTGACAAGACCCAGAACAAAAGCGACAGAACTATAGATACGAAGGTAGAGAGAGACACAACACTGACTTCAGTTAAGTGTTTAGCACATACAGAATCATCAAGTTGGGAGAAATACGACCAATTCCAGTCATTCCAAGGAAATTCATAAAAGAAAGCTAACAAAATAGTCTACTGAGTCATCGCTCAGTGCCACAAAGGGCACTTAAAATCTAAAAATCAGGAGTGATAGCTACAGAATTGTGATACAAAAAACTTAGGGGGTCAAAAGAGTGCTGTGACAGCGAGAAGGACCAGTCATTTTAAGGTAATTCATTAAACATAATCTTGCAAATCAGTCCACAGCGTCATCGCTGAGTGCCACAAATAACGTTAAGATTTGGGAATGGGTCGTGTGGGTGTTAAAATCAGAGATGATAGCTGCAGAGTTCTGATATAAAGACGTAAATATGGGGGCAAAACAATGCTGCAACGACAAGGAAGGTCTAAAATCACGAAAAAAAAAAAAGAAATGAACAGGGAGACAGTTTCCGTCCTGAGGAACCAGGTAGCAAAAGTATGACGTCAGACCAGTTGTTTCAGATCATCGCGAGCAAGAAAGCCATGGCTTTCATTGCCTCCATTATCACCGTGGGAGGACCTCAAACAGGGGGTGAGGGGAGAGCACAGCGTAGCAGGAGGCGAGGTAGTCGAAGAGCGTCAATAAAACTGGCCGAATTAGGGCGAACAGGAGGTGCATACGGAAAAACAGAAGCTAGGAGACAACCTCTGGACCAAATGCCATCAAATCGAAATGCGCGAGGCGTGCCAAGGGCGTTGTTGGTGTTACAAGAGGGAGACCTTTAGCCCTGGACGCGGATATGGTGATAAAAGATTAAAGAACGAGATACGAAAACATCCAGGGAACTGGTGTCCATACCATACGAACACTGCCTGAGCTCTCAGTGTCACACAGCAGACGAACTTGAGGATCGAGGGAATGTATCATGCATACGGTCAAGGATCAAGGACCCCGTCTCCTGTACAGTACATAAAGTGTAAATCAGGAGGATGATGTATGTAACAGGGTTACCCAGTTCCCTCGTGTTGTCCAGCACACAGTGAAGCACTGTACACAAGAGAATGGGCACTGGCAGCAATAGTTGTACCCACAATGTGCTCCAGGCAATACCTCTACGGTTAGTCACCACCAGTTTAACTCAATCATCTTCTACCCAGACGGTTGAGTCTAGTGCGAAATCAGTTCGTGCCTCTCCAGTGACTTTGGGTCAACACCGCTTCAGTCTTCTGGCGAAAGCTATCCAGCCGGGCAGGTGTGTGTGTGTGTGTGTGTGTGTGTGTGTGTGTGTGTGTGTGTGTGTGTGTGTGGTAAAGGTAGGTGAGAGTGCTAACTTGCTTACATGATCGATTGGCATAACCCAATTTATCATCTTGCACCTCAGATACGCACCTTGCGACCACTCGCTCCCTCTCCCTGAACTCTGTGCCCAGGATCTTAATGGAGCGACATCCTAACGACTTACTTCCATTTTCCAGAGGCGGGTGGAGCACACCATACTAACCACAGCACGTCCTTTGTCTCCTCTTCTGCAGGAAGCATCATCCAGACAGGATCTGTCTGGATGATCTTAAGTACACCATCCACTGCGGGTCTCTTCTTGCCTGTTGGCGAGGTCACAACCTGTACCATACACGTGAAGGGGTCTGTCCTTGCCTGTTGGCGAGGTCACAAGGGCACCATACACTTGGAGGTTTCTCCTCCCCCGTTGGTGAGGCAGCAGCAGGAAATTATGAAGGGGTCAGTCAGCCTTAGTGAGGTCCTTGCCATTCAAGACCTGCTCCCAAACACTTCCCCGTTTCATATCTATACTAAGCACCAAGACGGATCTACACAGTACAATAAGGGTACCACAGAGAATACCTGTAGAAACAGCTTCATGAACCAGAGGAGAAAGGAGAGAGGCGGAGCAGGGATGAGGCAAGGTCAAAAGGAGTCTTAAAACAGCCAGAGGTTACGGCGTCCAGGAATTTCTCCTTCCACGAAACGTCTTTGCAAGGAACAGAAGTAGGGAGAGATTCTTGCGGCCCACAGCAGCAGTGTTTGGCGAAGAGAAAATACTTGTGGTCAGGAGTCGCACTGAGTCAAAAGCAGAGAAATGGAAAGACAAAAAATTGCGTTAATCCCTTGAACATGACTGCACGATCCATAAACACGACGGGACGACCCTTGGGCATGATGGCCTGGTCTTTGTCCTTACCCTTGAATGGCCGGGTCAAAAGCCAAGGCGTATCACCCCAAAGGGTGTTACCGTCGTGCTCATGTATTAATCTATGATGTGCTCACTGAAATACGTCCGGCTGTGATCTCATTTTGTAAGCCGTCTCACGTTCAGGTAAGGTACACATGACATGACTGTGGTCCTTTACACTGTATATACACCCCAGTTCACATGTACACGATTCCTTTGTCAGCAGTGCACATTACCAGCTTACGAGCCGCACATTTCGTGCAGACCTGGAGGTTAGGCAAAGCCCTGAGGCAGACAGGCAGGTAAAGACCAGGAAGCAAAGATGATACAGCTTATATGCACAGTGTAACCTCACTATTTCGGTCTGTATACATAAGAGACAGTCGAACGTAGTCGAAATTTAAGGCGAAATGAGCGCTATAAAGGGATAATCATACATGTTTCCCAATCCAGTAGGTCATATCAATCTCGAATTCTGTGTTGCACAGAGTTATCATCCTCTTACTTACCAACAATTCTCTTTCAAACAGCATCTCTGCTTTACCTCGAACTCGTTTCCAATGTAAAGGTGTGTAATTGCATTAATGCTCAGGTCGTTTCGATATGAGTACCCCTGAGGTCATGACATATGACCTAGCAGATGACCTACACCATGTGCCTGGATACCAGTTCATTAGAATACAACTTTGTCACACCTACTGGTAAGCAGGTACATTCTTGGCCTGTATCTAGACTTATGCATTACTTTCACAATTCTAAGCTCGTCAAACATACCCAAGCATGAATCCACCTCAATGGGAAAATCTTTTACGTAGATCAAGTAATAGTACTGGCCCCATGACTAAGCCTTCAGGGACCCCAACCTTCGTCTAATTTCAGAGGGCATCCACAACTCGCTTCCTACGCCATCCACTCCCTGAGCAAGTGTGTCGTGGGCGTACTTCCATCCTGCCTGCAGCACCCCCACACCCTCTCTACCACCTACTCATCAAACCCCAAATTCCCCATCCTTGCCGACCCGACAAAGTCTGAGTCGAAGTTAAAAATAGACATTAACTGTAGTGTGTGAGGCAAGGTACGTCACAACACGGTAGACGGGAAGTGTTAGGCTGGGTTGTCTCCCATCAATTGGGACAACAACCATAACCTATTACCCATTTCATCTATTAGTGATTAATGGGAGGAAGCCTTACCCTCGTGGAGCCCAGCCAGCCTATCACTGTCTTTAATTGCATATTTTTTTCATTCTATTTTCCAGTGGCATCCATATTCATCTTTATGGTTAAGCTTTGTCTTTCCCACAAACCAACAGCTGTGTTGCTGAAGAACGCCTCCTTTCCTCCCTCCATACACTTCTCTTGCCTAACTTCCGCTTGTTCCCTCCTGCTCTGGACTCTCTCCTCGTACCATTGACTTATTCTGTGTCAACTTCATCATGACCTCCTTTTATAATACTTTCTTAAAATGAGGACAGACTAAGGGCTTCCTTTCTTCATAAGATCATTTCATTCAGGTCTGTACCCATTCATGTTGCATGCCTTTGGACCCTTTCCAACACACGGACATTATTCTGCCAGCAGCTTCTGTGTTGCTCACAACGGCTGCCAAAGGCCACATGCAGACTGTGTAATGTGGCCTTCGACTCATCCTCAACACCTGATGGTGTTAAATGATTCTCTCACTTAGTGGATGTAGCTTGGCGTTGACGGAGAGCATGACACAGGGAGGTGATGTGTCTCTTGCGACTGGATTATCTACGAGTTTGTTTTTTACTTTTTCACTACCACACTCTGGACCTTTTTGATTTTCCCCGACTCCTTTATTCTGTCCTTTCTAACATACACTTTCCCTAGGTTTCTGACACCACAAATGTTGGTGGCAATTGTGAAGGTGGTTGTTGTGACCAAGTGATTGTGGGAATGATGGTGATGGCTACCTGGTAAACAGTACAGGCCGCGACAGTGCCAGTGGATATTAAAGTAGGAGGGTTGATGTTGTCACTAACGAAGCGTTGGCAGGGATGCCTGTAATGCTGGCTGATCTTTTACAATGCACAGGATGCGAGTGGAAATTCTAGACACAGCACTGGTGGTACGAACAACACACCTGTGGTTAGGCAACTGCAGAGGTGCAGATTATGCGATGGTAAGTAAGTTCTTGACAGTGTCAACGGTGATGTGTGTATGATCAAGGTGGTGGGGATCAAGGCTGAGTGAACGATCGTTTGGTGACGGACATGGTAGGGAACATTTAAAATGGTGGTAGATTAGCAATGTCAATTTTCTATGGGACGACGTTTGAGGGGCGGTGAGTGTGATGTTGGCGAAGCGAGTGGTAATAGTGTTGATGATGAGGGTGATGGTGCTATCCTGTGGGGGATAATGATGGCCATGGTTATGAGATCCATGTTTGTTGACGAAGCCTGATCTAGAGACGCTAACGATAGGGATGGAGATTGTTATGGTGGCGGTGGTGTGTCTACTGATGATGAAACTGGTAGGGTTTGTGTGGTAGTGCTGGTGCAGTGGGACTGGTGGTGGAAGCAACTGGGGATAATGGTGACGACAAATACTGGTAGAACAGGTTGGTAGTTGTGGTAGTTGTGACACTGCGGTCGTGTTTGTGGCATAAATGGTGACAGTAGTTGAGGAGGTGTTAGTGCATAGCAGTAGTAGTAGTAGTAGTAGTAGTAGTAGTAGTAGTCATAGTACAGGTAGTGGTGATAAGTGAGGTGGTTGAGGTAGTGGTGACGCCAGTAGTAGATGCGGTGAGGTTGGTAAGGGTGGCAGATTGGAGTTCATGGTGGAGGGCATGTTGGCAGTCGTGGGTGGTGGCTGCGTAATGTTCCTGGTGTGAGAGCTGTAGGCACTGTTGGTAGCGGGGGGCAGAGCCGAGGTGACAGCGCAAAACGCCACACGATCGCACTGGTGTAAGCGGTGTAAGCAAAGTTAGCTCTACAGATGGTGGCAATGGTGGCAGATGGGAGCAACAGCGTCAGTCCTACTGTTATTGGTAACAGCGGAGGTGGTGGCATTAACATCGGTGGTGACACCGCATGGAGGTGGTCGCCCATGACCACCACCACCACACCACCACCACCACCACCACAGGATGCAACAGACCAAGCCAGACACTTCTTGTACTCCAGCTTTCCCACCCGCCATAAGATCTCCCTCCACGCCAGACACCTCAAAAGTCACCTTAACCCCTTCGCCACCCACCCAACCACCGCATTATCCCTGAGCAACAAATCCGCAACACGAAATCCCGCCGTAAAAATACTGCACCCGCAAGCGACCAACCGTAAACGTTTGCTTGACGTCAGCGGGAGTCATGACGTCACCGAGACTTAACCTAGCAGGCGGGGCAGCACATACGCTCAGACGGTCGCCGGACCTCGTAGCGATCACATCGAACTCGCCAGCCAGACAGCCAGCGTACGGCTCCTCGGGATACACACCTAACCACTCCCGCCAGCCAGGAGAAGAGGATCTACCCAACCAGCCTTGCGTCCAGTGAGCCGCGAAACCTCGTCCAGTCATGACTCCCTCAGCCATCCTCGCTCTAGCCATCGTCTCCCAGGTGAGTGATTTCACGCAAGTAGTGATCTTGAAGACCCATCCATCCCAATGATTACCTTTAGTAAACCTTATAAATTCCCATTGGGTTCCGAGGACATCTGAACCGAGAGAAAGTAACAGTGAAGCGTGTCTCTTGACTACTGATAATGTCGCCTTTGGCAAGCGCTCATACTCTTGCACCTGCGCTGGGGACGACCAGACGTGCATAACAAAGCTGCGCTTGAGGCGGTTCTAGCCATAACTTCATAACCTATCCAACATTGAGCGAGCAGTCCAGACTTCACAAGTGGTCAGTTGGTGATGCCTCTGGAGGTCTGTGACTTGCGAGTCTCTTAAATAAACTTCCCCATCTCGTCGCACCGACCGACACTCGCCAATCTGTTCTCAGTTCACGATCCATCACCCGCCGAGGCTAAAAATAGTCGTGGGTGTGGCAAGTGGGGGACTGGGGTAGGTAGGTCATGATTTGCCTGCTGGGAGAATCGAGAGACTGGCCATCACGTCCGCCCTGACTTGCCTGGCCAACGGCAGAAGAGGGGCGTCAACGGGTTTCGACCCACCGTCCGCGCACGCAATGTCTGTTTCGCACCACAAAATTTTTTTTTTCGTATCACGAGTTACGTCCCGTGCTCGGGAGGAAGAATGAAGATAAAATAGGTTCGGAGACAAACCAGAAAATTTTGAGGCACGATAAAAACGGTTCCAGGGCGAACTAAAGGTGGTATGAACCCGCTTCATATGGACGGCATGGACTTTGACTGAGATGCCGTAGTAACCTTTGATCTCAGACCACGCACGTATAACAACCATCCTCAGCTTTAAGAAACATCAAACCAGGCTAAACCCAAGCTAGTATGAAGCGAGCCCGGGTTTTTAGCTTGATAACTACTATATAAAGTCATAATTTACAGACTGTAACTATCGCTATACCTAACTTAGGTAGGAGCGAACCAGTCAGTTTTCAAATATATCAATACCAGTAAATAACAGGAGGTTAACGAGAGGATCCATTCTTTTTTAAATATTTCAAATAAATCTACACAATGGTAGATTTAGACTTCGACTTTATCTCGTACGTTCTCTCTGACGATATTTCAGTTCACCAATGAACTACTGTCACAGTCGTACTAACTTGTTACCCGTGAGTTATTTCTCCAATTTGGCCCCAGTAAACAAAGAGAAAGCCATTGCAGATGAAATACTTTGTCTATCACAACTGACGCACCTACACCATTCAGCACAACAATCATATGAACTTTACAAATACGTCCAACATTTTCAACACCCGTACGAAGCACTGCTAACGGCACCCGAATATGACGAACATATTCTTGGTACAACCACTGTCACTGAGGCACAACTGCATACATCTCAACGCCAGTTTCAGGTTCCATCCAACAAGAACTTTGTGCTACGGGTAAGTCCTCCCACTACGGTCCCCAGTTGTCAGCCCCTTAACATGGATAATCCAAATCTAAGTCATGCCAAGATGACCCAGCCCAACCCTATCCAATTCGTCCTTACCCTAACCAACCTTGTCCTACTAAAAGGCAATCTAATGCCCTTCATCTAGATCCACTACAGATCATATGGGGTCAAAGACAAAAAAAGCAGCAATACAACAATACGGAACTTTCCAATTTGAAACAGGAGTGTTGCGAGACCTCTAGCTTCGAAAAAAAAAAACGAAATCTTCCAACTCGATACAGCAGAAGCAATAAAAATAAAATTGATCCGAAACAGCAAAGGTATGATCAAAAGGGTTCGATAAAGTAAAACTATAAAGCTATCTGGTCCGAAAAAGCGATGGTATGAGACCTCAGTGTTGGATATGATATCAAAAAGCTCCTAACTTCCTGGAAGGAGACTCTAGCATGCTCAGAACCTCTCGAATCCCGGAGATAGTGCAAACGATTCGCCTGGTCTGCTTCAGTTAGAAATCGTTCGATGACGCGCCTTCCTGTACATGAGGTGTCTTGGCGTCCTCGAGTGAACTCGCCCGTGAAACTCCATGAGCTGCTGGCATTAGGCCCCCGTGACGGCCAAGGCAACAAAGACGATGTATCGGTGAAGGCAGCTTTCGTCGCCCCCTGAGCCAAATCCTCTTGCTCACAAATACTGAGTCACACTGAACTAATCTACAAAGATAGTAACGAGAGCACCAGATCATCAAAACAAATGACAACTTGAGATATGTACTTTCAATTCAAGTTATCATTTCAGTACCACTACAGCTAGTGATGTCAGATCACATCTAATTCAGATACGATTACGCTTATTGCATTCGGCTAGGCTTCAGTGATGCAAGTGTCATGTTTTACCGGTTGTGACAGTGTGTGTATGTTTTGTAATCCACAGTGAACACACGTCAATTACAATAATTTACGAATCATTCGTATAATAACAATGGTCAGTTTGACCGACACTTGGTACTGATCATAACCATGATAATGATACCAGCATCGCTAGCTAAGGTGTTTTTGTAACTCAGATTTACTCGCGCCCTTAAGTATAACCTATACGAAACAGATATATCAAAACAATGATGGCGCTACATATGGCAAAGACGGCAGGCGAGCCGAAAATACCAAGACAAGGCCAAAATATCCGACTTCCACGCCATTACCGTCCGAGGGACCGATATGGAGGACGCAAAAGTGGTGGCGAGGGCAGAGCCAAGGCGAGAGACTGGGAGCCGAGGTGTACAAGAGCTCCCGGGTCCATTATTAAGGCGAAGGTCAGGTTATGTACCGCCGTCGTCCGTCTCAAGTGACCAGCCAGTCTTATGAAGAACCTCTAGGCTACATATGACCCCTTCCCTTGGCTAGTGGACGCTGCCCTCTCCCTGAGCTCCAACCCAATGCCCACCCACCTTTCTCTGTTGCTATTTCCGTGCGCTTGGGATCCTGCAATGCAACCGAGTCCACCTGACACACTCGACCCACTCTTGCTGCATCCGAAATAAAAACACTGTTACACCATCATAGGCACGAGGTTAGCATCCTGTATATGGATTACGATCATTCATTGATATTATCATTTACAGTGCTTTGTGCTGATAAACACATTCAATATTTGTGCACTTATGTTTCATTTGTGTTTCAGCCTTATGATCAATCCATCAAAGTATCTATCAATCCATTTCTACCATTCGTATTTATATACATGTTCAACAACGCTGATCCTCCTCCCACCAGCGGGGTATAGCCAGAGTATTCCTCCCCTAAACCAGGTTGCACAATACTCATCGACCCCGGGGAGTACTACAGTGTTCTGCCCCAGGGTGTACTACACTACCCTATCCCGAGGTGTATATAGTCCCCAGTTCTGGAGTATACTATACTCCTCTGGCCCAGGGTATACAACCCGGGGTGTAGTACACTTCTCTGCACCAGGGTGCACTCGACTCCCTAACCCCGGGACATAATACACTCCTCTGCCCTGAGATGCACTACACTCTCCTACCTCTAAGTACACTACATTCCCCTGCCTAGGCGTACTACACCTCTTCCCGGGTTGTACTATATTCCCTTGCCCCGGGTGGAGTGCGATCCCTTATCCCGGGGTGTTCTACATTTTCCTAACCCAGGGTGCATTACACTCCCCTGCCCCAGGATGTACTACACTCTCCTACCTTAAGGTTTACTACACTCCCCTACCCTAGGAACAGGTTAAAAAGATAGAGAAGTATGGGGAGAAGAGGAGAATCAATTACTAGTTTTGCGGGAAGTGGAAAATTTTCTTTTCAAAAGAGGGAGGTTCGTAGCTGCTAAGGTAAACATGGGAAAGTAAAGAGATCCAAAGCTTATTTAATGCACAGCTTACCCTCGAGTTGCCGACTGCCACACAGTAATAACGTGACGCAGTAGATTGGCCAGTAGTGCATGGTCTAGCTAATGGCAAGGGTACCTAACCAACCGGCTCTTAAGAGCAATATCTATAGAAGAGGGAAAGAGAACCAACACTGGCTTTAGGGCAAGTGGGTCAGGTTCTAAGATCAGACTGGGAGAACTGATAAGTCTGAATGCTTTGGGCTTCAATGATACATATGTGGAATCAGAAACTCCCCAGATGTAAGGATAGTGCACCATACACAGACGAATAAAGTCTGTGTGTCATCGCAACAGTGGGAAATCATGTCCAAAGATGAATTTACAGAGGTACTTGAGACAAAGGTGTGGATCGAGCAAGACAGAGCGCATTTGTAAGAAGCTGTGAAATGCGGTTTTGAGCCGTCAGATTATTATGAATGCGTGTGGTTAACTGTCGAAGAAAGGTATATCGTTGATAAAGAAAACGAAGAGCAAATGAGACAAGAGAGAACCTAGAAGGACGCCGCTCTTACTGAGGGAAGAAGAGGCAGACGTTGATCCAGTCAAAGAGAAAGCTCATATGAATATGATAAGAACAGTGAGGGAAGAGTCTCGTATCTTGTCAAAAGTTTTCATTATATCGAGAGATAAACAGGATATCCCAACGTCTTTCTGGGAGTATGATTAAACATTAGCAAGATGGAAAAGGACATCATGGGTAGAACTCCTTAAACGAAAGCCAGATTGTGATAATCAAATGTTCTTAAGGAAAGGGGAGTTGGGAAGAGATTCAAAGACTTTGGAAATAGTAAAGGCAGAGCAATTGGCAGAGATGGAAAAGGAAGCGCTTCTCCCTCCCCTACCCGCCTTGAGGACATGTATCTACTCGAATTACTAAGAAAGAAATGTTTTGGCATTCAGTGCAGCAGAAGCGAGAGGGAGGTTCAAGCACTCGCGCAAGTACAGAAGCACAATTTCAATACACAAGAAGGAATGCTATCTGGTCCAAATGCTCTGCTTGTGTCCGGAGAAAGAATTCCTTTTGGATCATTTAACTGCATGGAACCGCTATAACGCAACGTAACCCAGCACATACCCTTACCTCACCCGACGAAAAAAAAAAGGAGTGAAAATTCATGTCCATCAGACGATAATAACACAGTTTAAGACAAACTTCCCATACCCGTGTTGCTTCGAAACCAAATGAATTTACTCAATCTCATCTGAGATCACTTCACAAGCTTCCTTCCTGCCCGCCCGACAGCCAACATGTGATGTTCACAACAAAGCCCCGCGCCAGGCACGTGACCCGCGTCTCCAGTGAGAACACTGCCCGGCAAGATGGACAGAAGCCCACATGATAACAATGGAGGAGGAGTGCGCTGGGTGGCTGGACCCCCCGGCACACTGGCCAAGGAGTCAACACTCGTAATGTTGCTTCTTGCTCAACTTTTACACGTTAGCTTCATACCGTGTTTGTTCTCTTATTTACTGTTCTCACATGGGAGGCGGAGGGGTGAGGATTACCGTAATTGTCATTATAGATATATATGGTGGAGGGAAAGAGAAGAAGTGGGAGACCAAGTTGGAGGTGGAAGGATGGAGTGAAAGAGATTTTGAGCGATCGGGGCCTGAACATATAGGTGGGTAAAAGGCGTGCAAGAAATAGAACAATAAATCTTACCTTCTTAGATACAGAGATGCAAACTCATGCATGAAAACCAGCCAGCAAGATACAAATTTACTTTCCAGCCCAACAAAAAAGAAGAAAAAGAATAGATGAAGCAGCCTTGCAGAATGTTAGAATGGCGAATTGAGGGGAACAGTTTGTTTAACTGTTATGTACGTGACTTTGAGGCTCAATTCGGCTTCCAAATCGCCAATGTGGATCATGTGAATTACGTTAGATCTAACGTTATACATCCTATAAGTGAAATGCTTTCATTTTCTGACTTACAATACGCATAACATACATTCTCCTATTCTTTGGCTGCTCTTTGGTCTGTCTGTCTCCATTCTTCCGTTCCTTTCACACACTTGTGTCAATATCTCTCCATTACTGTAATGACCCCAGTTGCAAGCCCAGGTCCCGCAAACCAGTCTAATCTTTTTAACCTCAGGGAACAGTCCGCCATGTTCAGGTCGCTTTCAGCTCACCGCCTAACCTCGCAGGTGTATATATATCCCCACCTTACCCAGACGATGACGCGTGCAGAAACGAGTTCTTTTCAGCTTGTAAATAGAACAGTTAAGTGTCCTCCTGTGGTCGATATTCTGCTGTGTCATAAATCTCTCTCCCTCTCTCTCTCTGGCGGTGAGCAGTCACCGACCACTAAGGTTATAATATTACCGTTACTACCCACCTGGGTAACGGAAGGGTCGACGACAAGCTTCCACGACTCGTCGTCGTTCTTTCTTGCTCTCTATTTTCCAGTGAAGTTGAGCGCAACGTAGGTTACCTACCCTGCCATCATGGCAAAATTTTATCATAGGTGCTTTTCGAGCTTCAGCGACCTGTACGAATAGATGGTTTTTAATATATACGCTTTCTCTTGTCTTTATTTAGTTTCCTCTTTTATTTGGACGGTACCTAATTTCTTCATCCGCGGTCCCAATGCTTTATGGCATATTCCAAATTTCTTTTAAGTCGTTTCCCATTCATTTACACGTTCAATTCCCAATTCTAGTATGTTATTGTCTTAATATAAAACATGCAAACATCAGAACCTTTCTTATCCCTGTTATATGTGGTTCTGAAGCAAAAAGTGTAACTTCCTTCCAAATGGGCAGAGAATTAATTTGGTCTGCTATATACAACATTGTATTGAGACAATGGACGCATGTGGACAGTACACATCTTCGTGTGTGTGTGTGTGTGTGTGTGTATTTCTTCGAATAGGGCACAGAACTTTTATCTTCAACAGGACTTGTTAACATGTGCAATGACTTAAAAGAAATCAGTGATTCTCATTGCACTGTCCTTTTGATGTTCCTCTCTGACAAGTTTCACTCTCATTAATCTTATTACTTCGTAATACAACTATATTTTTCAGAGTCACTAGAATAAGAAAACCACTTAGCAGTTTCATATTATGACCAAAAACCAACATATTGTTTTGCATTTTTTCCTAACAATTTTTTTCAAGTATACAGGTCACACCAACTCTCTTTAAGTGACATATTGTTGGCACTATAACTGCAACATACTGAAATATATGAAAAAACTCATGGAGTTTGAGACTACATCACCACCTTGTGGGAACTAAGAAGGACTGGAAACTACTCGTGCTGGGTACCTTGTGATCCAACAAGGATGTTTTTCAAATTTTTCTTGATATCAGGACTTGCAAAATTGTGCTTCATTTCATTACTTCACGTTCAAAAATTCTTAATCATGAAAATTTGCTGTACTTCATCTGATTTGTACTTACGG
>JAUUDY010161965.1:0-22518 GCA_032361765.1 Panulirus inflatus
CCTCCTGGAGGAGATTCAAGTTTGAGGTCAGTTCCTGAACCCGGGTCTTATACGACGCCTTGCGTCGGAGACCTTTGTTCGCTACGACCGTCCTAAAAGGAACAATTTCCCACAACCGCTGGTTCAAGCCCTGTCCGGCAACTAGTGAGGCACCAGCTGCCATCCCGGCCTCAGCCCTGGCGAGAAGCTCCACCTACTCGTCAGACCATCGAGCCTTGGACACGACATGCCTGGTCGCAAACTCTTGATGGAAGGAGTTGGCATGTGTCTGCCCCTCGTGGACCCTACGGCCCCGAAAGCTGGCAAAGGTCTTCCCACAATGTGGGCAAGTGGATGAACGGTCGTCGTCCGTTCTCTCGTGACTGTAGCTGGTACCCGACATACCAACAGAGGTTGGCACGCTATTCTCTAAGGAATGGGTTATGCGTGACGGGTACCACGAAGCGAAAACCCGTGACGGGTGGACGCTCCGGCTGTAGTCGCACAGCACTACCGCCCGAAGGAAGTAGAGGACTGCAGTCAGTAGGTGGACACTGCTGCTGCGCTTCAGTCCTGGGGATTGCCCTTCGGTAGTTGCCCTACTATACCAGTAAAGTCATTTTGTGGAGCTAGTGCGAATAATTCGGCAATTTCTAGAGAGCCACTGTGGCTCTTGTAGGTTTTGTGTGTGTCGATGTCACGGTCTTGTAGTGTGACTCTGATGGCTTGCATTTCGACGTCCTGGCCACAAAGCCTCGGGTGCACGACTTCTGTGCTGGGGATGTGCCACCTGACCAGGATCATGCAGCGTCTGGCTGGTGCCTGACCAAAGTTTTTATTGTACACGTTAGAGCTACTGAAGCGGAAGATGTGGTGGTCCTGGAGGAGGGTTTCTTGTAGCAATATAAGGCCTTTGCAGAGTGGTGCTACATGGTGGAGGTGCGTTTTGTTTCTAATTTTTCAACTGTCCCAAATGAGAATCTGGCGCTGCTGTTCATTATTGAACTGGACCTTGTTAAGCTTCCTTAGTCGTAGGTTTTGACTTGGTGACCAATTCTATGAGGTCCATCTCTTCTATATCTTGCTGGGGTTTCTTGCTGGTCGTCTTCTCTTGACGGAGGGATACAAGGAGGTTGACATCCTGTTTGGTGGACCTCGGGGCTTTCTCTGCTTTGTGACTGTTTTGTCGCGGGGTTTTCTTTGGTGTGGAGTGCACTTTGGCCGTTACTTTTATTTGTTGCAGCGCGGATGTGGGGTCGCTGACTGGAACGGGGGCTGTGGCCACATGTCCAAGTACTCTCCCCAGCAGAGTTAAGATCTGTGTCGCTAGGATCTTGTGGCCCGTCAGGGCTGCCAGACCTTCTGCAAAGTTGGTGAGGATCTTGTTTGTTAGACATGTGGATTATGCCACTAGGAATCGGCTGTTCTTTCTTCGCCGACGTCTTGGGTGGCGCATGGGCTCCTGTGTGGCGATGGTGGATATCGTAAGGAGCTCGGGGAACTGTTCTGCATCCCGTGGGGCCGGTGGCTGATGCTGCTGCTGGTCCCAAAAGGTGCTGGATGGGGTTCGGCTGGCATGCTGTGCCGGTCTGGTTGGTGGATGGAATGAATGATAGGAAAGGCCCTTGGGAGAGAGAGGAAGGGGAAACTTCGAGACGGCTTAGAGGAAGCGAGATTTAGAAGGTAAAGACCCTGGGCTTGACCCCGCGTGCATTGAGTGGGTCAGGTTGGCTAGCTCAGAGTTGGGGAGTTCAGGGAGAGCAAGAAAGGGATGGGATATTTAGGGTATGGGTATAAGAGGAGAGGGGATGTATCTCTCACGCTAGACACTGATTATGTTTACTGTTTTCTGCGCGGATTCTGTTATAAGGTCTTTTAGTTTTTTTTTGTAGATTGGATTTGGATAATGTCCTGGTGGAATATATTGAGATTATCTATTCTTTCGGAGCCTCGTGGTAAACTGACGTTGAGGGGGAAGTAATTTGAGTACGATATCTTGTATTTAATTCGCATCCTTCTGTTACTGAGGTAATTGGATAGTAGTAGAAAGATGGGTCGTTCGAGTCGGAACTGGGTTCCTAATTTATACCTCAAGCCTTCGTGCCAGATAGTGTCAAAAGCTTTCAATACCTTTTTTTTTTTTTTATGGGGACAGCCATTTTGTATGTCCAGATGTTGTCCATCTTGAGTGGAGTGATGTCGTCGGAAGCCAAACTGTTTGTGTGGGAAGAGGAGGTTGTTCGTCAGGTGTTGTCCGAGTCTGTTGTTTGATTCTTTCAAATGTCTTCTCGATGGACTCTAGTAGGCTAACGGGTCTGTAGTTAACTGGGTCCTTGTTTAACGTATTGGGTTTGAGGCTCATCTTGGTCGTTCCTGTTTTGAATTTGGGGTCGGAAGGTAGCCCGAGGCTAGTGCCGCCTTGAAGAGAGCGGTAGTGTGTCTTATTGTGTGATCAGGGAGAAAAGTAGCTGGTAACCAATGCCTGAGTTACCTGGAGCCACTTTGAGGGATTTTAGGAGGAATTTGACCTCGTTGTACCTTATAGGAGTATAGTAAGTGATCGTGTGATTTGCTCTGGATAAAAGTGGCGTAGGTCTGTTTTGGATGTGCTGTGCTGACAATATAACATACGTTAGAGGATTGGAGGAGGGGGATGTGGGTGAAAGATACCCTCCCAGTGTCTCTTGATGTTTGCCATGTCTTGGGTGGTTTTGATGTACTGTTTTTGTCTTCTAGTCCGTTGAAGTCATTTGGGTATCCCTTTGAGTCTTCGGATTCGATTGCAAAAATCCTGAGGTGATCAGATTCTTTGTTCTGCTGTGGTGGTTAGTGATATCCAATATCCATTATGGTCTTCATTGAGGCTGTCGAGTGGGCGTTTGCGTTAGGAGGAGACTTCCCACCGTAATGGGCCTGACCGGTGTGTGTGTGTTGATCAAACCGTCGACGGTAGCACGGGAGGAGTCTGTTTTGGCAGATGGGAAGGAGTGGAGTATCTTAGGGTAAATGAGGATTTCGGGATGGATGCGTCAACTGCATGTAATTGTTGTATATCTATTAACTTTATTGAGTGATTTTCGTTGTTGATAGCGTAAGTACAATTTGAAAGTGTCTTTGAAGTTGTCCTAAATCTGCCTTTTGTAGTGGTAGTGTGGGGGTGATGGGATGAGAATAGGATTAGATGAGAGGTGAAGGAGAAAAGGATGTAGAAGTGGAATTGGTAAGTGGAGATATGGATGGTTCGGTAGTGTTGGATTGGGGTCGTGGGTGAGGGAGTTGTGTTAGAGGATGCGGGGGTGGTGTTGGAAGTCGGGAGGGCTGGAAGTCTGGTTCCTTGGGGAGGGTTTGACGTGTTGTTTGAGGTCGCGTGGGATGTTGCATTTACGTTAGGGGTCAGGGAGGCGCGGGTGACAGGATCTGGGAGGGATGGTTGTTGGCGAGGGAAGTAGGCGAGTTCGGGAAGAGTTTGCACAGTAGGCAGGTGGTTACAGGTTTGCAACAAGTCCAATAATCTGTTGAATTAGAATTGTCTACCTTGCTCAGGAATAGTGCTTTAAGATAGCACGCATGCATTTTCCCTATAAGTGTGAGGACATCAGAGGAGGTTGTGGTTGGACAAAGCTAGGTGGTGGTAGTTTGTTTGTCAGCAACTGCTGCGTAGAGGCGAGGTTAGTTTGTGTCATGGGAGCAGCCGGAGGATTTGAGGGTCTGTCGTGCTGTGCCAAATTAATCCCCTTTTCGTGGGCATTGCCCAGACACAGCAATGTGCGGGACTCTGCAGTTTCCACAGGTTGGTGTCTGGTTCTTGCATTTGCGAAAGCTGTGTCCAACCTCAGCACTGTGACTGCAAGTCTGTTGTTGTAATTTGCAGTTCTTGGCATCGTGACCGTACTGTAAACATCTGAAGCATTGTTGAGTCTCTTAAATATTGATCTAGTTTTAAGTTCTTGACAGGAGGCAGCGAGAACATTGGAAACAATGTTCTACGGTAGACCTGGCGATCTGCCTCAGTTGTGTTGGTACATGGGATGCTGAATGTGAGCGGGACGTGTTCAGTTTGAATACATTAGTTACATTAATGTCGCTATTCTCCTGGTTAATAGCTTCCACCAATCTCTGCAGGGTTAAGGGTCTTGATAAATGCATCGATGTTGTTGGCAATTATGGTACATCTAGCTTGTAGTGGGCGGGCGGTCATAAATAATTTGGAAGGTGTTTCCTGATGATTTCATCAGTCACTGGTTTTTGACAAGATCATCTTCAGGTCAGTGTCATTGGTTAGGCAGATCCTAGCTTGTTACCCCACTCCAGGGAAGCCCCCTGCAGGATCACGGGGCACCCCGGAGGTTCGGCGGTACAAAAACTGTGTCTGATCAGCAACGAATACACAGGGCCTGAACCAGGGCAGGTGGCGTCACAAACGAAGGGAGGGAGTGGTAGGTAAGGTTGAGTAACGGCTCTTAACCACGTTAAGCAAGAGCAGGTGCACATCAAGCCTCCGCTCCTCAGGAAATAAATATCTGGAATGGAGTGGTGTAGCGAGGGTAGTAGACATGTTGACGGCTGTACGATCGCAGAGGATGAGGTGAATGGTAAATGTATGGATGAAATAATGAACGCGTAATCGACTGGAGGCGACGTGAGGTTGGAGGGTGCGGTGAGGGCGGTGGTGGTCGACAAAGTCAGTCTCGCTGGCTTGGTGTCTTCTCACTGTAGTCATCTATAGTTGTCTCCTGCGGGAAGAACCAACGCAGGGGCGATACTATTGTCCTTTTTTTTTGGTCCTGGATCTTGGCGGCCCCAAATCCTCGATCGTCGACCATGTTCTCGTCACGTTGTCAGAGCGCGCAGATAAACTAGGTTGGGTTACAGTACGTGGCTGGAGGAAATCCCAAAAGATGCCTGGGACTGTAAGCCGGGGCGGCGTACACCAGCTCGGCCAAGGAAAATGCCAGGTTCTTCTCTGGGGCGATGCGGATACCTAGCATGACCCACGGCAATGCGTCCATCCAGTCTGGGCCCGTGAGCCGTGCCTTGAGGGATGCCTTCATGAGCCGCTGAAAACGTTCCACTAGGCTGTTTGCTTGCGGGTGGTAGGCCATTGTGTGGTGCAGCTTGGTGCCGAGCAGCCGTGCCATTGTTGACGACAGCTCTGTGGTGAACTGCACACTTCTATCGAAGGATATATCCACCGGTATGCCAAAGCGGGCGGTCCAGTTTGCGGTGAGGGCACGTGCACAGGTTGCAGTGGAGGTATCAGAGCGGGACTGCTTTAGGCCATCTTGTGAATCTGTCCATGATGGTGACCGAGGCGGGCGGCCTCTCTGGATGGTGGCACCTCTGAGGTGAACTGCACGCTTGTATTGGAGGAAATGACCACCGGTATGCCAAAGCGGGCGGTCCAGTGTACGGTGAGGACACTTGCATAGGTCGCAGTGCAGGTATCTGAGAGCGGGACTGCTTCCGGCCATCTTGTGAATCTGTCCACGATGTTGACGAGGCGGGCGGCCTCTCTGGATGGTGGCAGCGGTCCAACAATGTTGTGGAAACTCCCGTCTGTCTGTGCGAAGTTAAGAAGCGGCGCCTTGATGTGTCGCTGAGTGTAGGTGGTGTGACGGGATGCACGTTCTGGCCCAGTTGCTTGCGCAACCCGTGACACATGAACTTGGTTGTCATTAGTGCCCTTATTATCAGGGTGGAAGGGTGAGAGGCCGTTCATGTGGAAACTCCTGCGGCGCCTGGGAGCGAGTTGTTCGTTTAAGATCGTCGGACCTCTGCCTGTTGACTTCCTGTTCCCTGGTTTTTATGCATGGTATGTTGGTGTCTTGTGTGTTCAAGGTCTTCCGAGATGCGTGGAACCTCATATGGAGATGGTACTGGTCGCGCTATTTTCATCTGGGAGGTGGGTATTCACCTATGGTCTGGAGCAGGTGTTCCATATGATTCTTTTGGGTCTTGTAAAGAGGTATGGTCGCTGGTGTGGCAGGGTTTTCCTCCTCGAAGTCTGGGATTCTTGCGCAAAGACTCGTTTCGCTGTCCAGCATGTAGCGTTCCTGTGGGCGCGTTGAACGCTCCTGACAGTAGACGCAGTCTCTGATGACACCGTCAATTTTTTGCCAGCTACATTGGTGCCTCAGTCGTAGACGGTGTAGATTGATTAGGGTTTTTATTCTAATGCTTCTGTTATGTTCCAATAATGTGGCCACCATGTACCACTTGGCTAACAGGGATCCGGCATTGTACGCGTCCAGGAGATTCCTCTTGGTCCGGAGCTTTTTTGCTTTCTGTAGCTGGTGTTTGATCCCCACGTGACTGGGGATAGTGCATGGTGACGGGACGTCGCTGTAGCTCTTGAATTTGAGCGAGGATCGAGGTGACAGGCTTAATGTTGTCTTTTGGGAGGCTGTGTTGCAGCGCTTGCACTGATGACTTGGAGTCCGAGTGTATTATCATGGGCTTCATGTGCGCGGTGACCGCATGTTCCATGACTTGAGATGGCTAGCAACTTCGTCAGCAGTGTGCAGGAACCACCTGTCAGCCTCCAGAGGCGAGTATGACCTTTGGTTTGGAAGGCTTCCCCCGACCTTCATCTGTCTGGTCCAATGAGTCGTCTTTGAAGTATGCTACAGCTTTGTGTCAATATGGCCTTGCTTTCAAAGCGATTCTTCTCAGGTCTTCGTGCTGGAGGCTTGACTTCTTGTTTACATAAGTTGTGGCTGCAAAGATGGCTCTTGGAGGATCCCATGGAGGTGGTAAACTATACCGGTGGTGTGGTGTATCCTCCCGTCTCCAGTTTGGATACCACCGCTTGAAAGGCTTGGATGGCGTCGGCCGCCTTGTGTGTCTATGAGGTTCCTCGCACACTGTGGTCTAAGTGGAAGACGTCCCTGACTTTGTCTTTCCTGGTTGATGGCTTGTCCGACCTGTAGATCTTGGCTAGTGAGGCAGGTTTCGTGTGTATGACTCTTGCTGGTAGGGGTGGCAGCCCAGTCTCCATCTTATAAGTTCCTGATAACGTTCTACGTGGGAGCTCCCAGCATGGTTCTGAGTGCATCATTTTGGATGACCTCCATGTTGGTCACCTGGTCATCCCTCAAACCAATGAGTGATGGAGCACAGTAGTCTACCAACGATCTGATGGCGGCGGTGTAGTATGTCTTGAGCACCTCCATGTTAGCCCCAGCGGTTGGGCTAGTCAGCGACCTCATGATGTTTCCTCCGTTTTTCCTTTTTTGTCAGATATTGAAGCGAGGTTTTGATCAAACCACACTCCAAGACACTGGTTGGTGCCGGCCCAGGTTACCGGTGTTCCCTGGATGGAGAGCATCATGTCTGGCCTCGTGGAACAGAGGTCCATCGCCCTTGTTTTGGTAGAGTTGATCTTGAGTCCCAGTATGTTGCACTTTTTCAACCAGCTTGAGTGCGTGTTGGGCGTTGGCAAATCACATGCGCCCTCGCACTATCAGCTGAAGATCATGGGCGTAGCAGATAAGCTTAACCGTAGGCGTGAAGGTAGCTTCACTAAGTTCTCCAAGACGTTGAAGAGCGTTGGACCGAGGATGCCTCCTTGTGGTGTGCCATTTTTGAGGGGCTTGTATAATGAGGAGACTCATTGGAATCGTACTCGTTCTTGGTGGTCCATTGCCTGGATCCAACCGATGAGCCTCCTCCTGGACTCCCTTATCAGTGTCTAATATCGCCAGCGGACTGGCTAGCTCTAAAGTTTTTTCCAGGTCCAGAAAGACCACTATAGGCTGTTTATCTCTGATCAGTATGTGCGGAATGTTGGTTGCTATCCCGGTGTTTTCTGCTTGTCAAGAACCACCCTCTATTCCGCATTGGCAGAGCAGCTGAGAAGGGAGATGGGTCGTGGTTTATCTGGGCTTGTGAATGGGCTGGATGTCTGCCTTTATCCATTCCAGTGGAAGTTTGTGATGTCCACGAGGTGTTCATGACCTGCAGCAGTCCGTGTGTTATGGCGTAGCATAGCATGGTGCAAGTCTTTGTCGCCTCTTCTTGCCGTGTCCGTGCTCAGTTTCATTGCTTTGTATAGTTCTTCATTGATAAAGACCATGTCCGTTGTCTTTCTTGCTGTTTGCATTGGGCAGCGGGGATGATTTTGGTCTTGGATGTCCCGTAGACACGTGGCAGAGTAGTGTGATGTCGACCGGCCCGAATCTCGCATCCTGCAACACAAGGCTTGAGATGGCGGTGTGCTAGGCGAGCATCTGTTCATCCACTCGGGTGCATTCTGAGATGTAGGTCAGGTGCCGCTGCTGGTTGGCAAAAGCAATCGGAATGGCGTATTGTCGGTGAAGGTTGTGAAATACCTGCTCTCGAGGAAGTAGCGGAGATGAAGGATGGCTAGGTAGAGAGCGACGAGCTCCCGCTTGAAAGCTCTGTACTTCTGTTGGGGTGGTCTTGGGTGACGGTCGAAGGGGGGCGAGGGGCTACAAGCAACCATTGGTCAGTTCTTTCAGCACTACTCTCACGGCTGTAGCAGATGCGTCGAGCTTGAAAGCTGTTGGCGTGTTGGTCCGTGGATGTAACAGCTTCATTGCCTTTGCCAACGACTCCTTGATTGCTGTCGTGACCTTCTCAAACTAGTCCTTTTGGCTTGTTGGCCAGGACCTCGAACAACGATTGCATGATCCTGGCGGCTGACGACACGGAGCCGTGGTAATTGACCATACCGACAAACTCCTAGAGTCCCTTCACCATAGTGGGTTTTGCAAACTTGCGAATGGTGTCGACCATGGTCGGGAGCAGGATCGTTCCGTGTTGGTTGATGAGGTAATCGAGGAAGATGGCGAGGCCAAACTGACACTTTGCAAGGTTAATGGTCAGGCCATGCTCGTTGACCCCTTTGGCAGAGCTGCCGGAGGTGTGCACGTTGTTCTTGGCGAGAGCGGCTGGCGACGAGGAAGTCGTCGAGGTAGATGAACACTTAAGTCCAGCTCGCGACCCACCGTGTTTGAGACGTTGGGAAGCTTGGGTAGCGTTCTTTCCGCAGAAAGACTTGCGTAGGAACTCCTAGGTGATGAGGGCCATCTTGGGGATGTCGTCTGGGTGGACCGAAACGTGATGATAGCCGCGTACCAGGTCGATCTTGGAGAATACCTTGGCTCTGTCCAGGTTTGCTTGAAGTCCTGGATGTGAGAGACACGGTACCGGTCGGGTGTTGCGACCTCGTTGGGACGGCTGTATTGCCCACAGGGTCACCAGTCCCCAGACACTTTGGGGGCTCTGAAGCGGGAATGCCCACGGGCTGTTTGAGCGGCGCTTTATGCCCATTTCCTTCATTTTGCGGAACTATGGCCAGGTGGAGCTCGTCGGGGGCAATCTGCGTGCATGGAGTGGCGTTGCTGTAGTTGGGATATGGTGCTTCACCCCATGCTTGGGGCTGGCCATTGTGAACTGGGGTGTTATGATGTCTGGGAAATCTGCGAAGATCCTAACGTACTTGTTGAAGGTCACAGAGCCAAGGTTGGGCGCAGTCAATACTGCGTGGCGCAAGGCGATGGACTTGAACGTCTCGAGAATTAACAAGAGACTGTCCTTTCACGTTGACCAGGGGGGGAGTGCGCCCTTATGAAGTCTGCGCCCAGCAGGGGTTGAGACGTAAAGGTCCATTTTGAAAGTGCATACATTTGAAGTTGATCGGGTTAGTGCGGACACTGTATGTTCTTATGTTGCTGCATGTTGTTCGTCTTCCCTTGCGCTGTTGTTCATCTTTGCTGCGGTCAGGGGAGGTTCCTTGTTACCGGAACCAGTGTGTAGAAAACAGACCTGCGCTCCCGTGTTCGAGAGAACGCCGCCCCGAATGGCGATCCCAGATGTAGAGGAAGCGATGTTTATAGCAGGCTGCAAGTTGCCCCGAACGATCGCCTGCCGAGGCGTTTCCCGGATGCGTGCAGGGTGGTGGGCATCGATAGGCCTCTGAGCCCCACCTTCGGTGGTAGTAGCATCACTTGTCCTTGCTGGCGGCGTTCGTGGCCGACAGCGCTGCCTCTCCTTCCGTGAAATCCGGACCCCGCCGTATGACCTGCCGAGGCACAGGCGCCTCCCAGTTGGTGGTGGTTCCACCCTTCAGTTTGGCCTGCCACAGTACGTCTGCACGGGCTGCTAGCCGTTGGGGGTCTGAAATCGTCATCCGTGAGGAGCAGATGGATGTCCTCGGGCATCTGCTCTAGGAAGACCTGACAGAAGGAGGCAGGTCTTGTGTCCGTCCATCAGGGCGAGCACCTCGTTTATGAGCACGGACGGTTTGCGGTCGCGTAGGCCACCCAGGTTCAGGTGTTTTGCCGTCCTGTTGCGGCGGCTAAGACGGAATGTGTGGTGTACGAGCGTCTCGATTCCTTCATATGTTGTCAGCTGGTGGCTGGCGGCGGTGATCGGTGAGGCGGCCGGCGGTGTCCTGGTGAGTTCAACAGTTTATATAAAATACTCGTTTTGATATCGAGACGCTCGGTTTGATATTTAGACGATATAGTGACAACTTGTACGACAGGTAACCTTGACTGAGAAGACTGGCCTGTAGTGCGCTGCACCCCACAGCTATTCAGGATGACGGTCCGAACGTCCTCCAGGGTGTATGTTAGTAGCGCCGAGATCACTGGGTCGTATTTGATTGGGGTCGTCGGTGATCTTATTAACGGTGAAGAGAGTCCGTTTGTGCAAACCTTAGGTCCGGTGATTGATTGTCACCTGAGGTTCTTGCTGGCAGGAGGAAGGATTACGGTGCGGTAGGCTGAACGTGACACGGAGACAGGAGGGTAAGTGTGGGATGAGGGTTGGCGGAGGGTGGAAAAAAAGGTATGACAGCAGGAGTTAAGATGACAGTAGCTCTGTGTAGACGTCTGAAAATGTTAACTCCAGGGGTCACCAGTTCAGTGGATGTTCCGGTAGGGTGGTTGAAATAATCTAATGGAGAGTGTCACGGAAGTGTGTTAAACAACGACAAAAATGATTAATTGGTTTGGATATTCAAGGTAGGTAGCAGAGGGCAATGAGCTATTGGAGGTACAGGTTCATGGTGTGCAGGTGAACAGTCCAGACCACAAGGACTTCTTCCACCAACGAAGACAACACTACCTGGCATTCGAGAGTCAGCGTCGTGGTAGGAAACATTAGGACGCTAGTCGAGTGAGCTTCGTGTGTCTTTTTAGGCACCAGTTACAGCTTGACTGACCCACTGCGGATTGTTGCAAGATCGTCGGACCTCAACACTTGGTTCGACACGGACCTCTTGCCTGTCGGCGTCCCGTTCCCAGGTTTTTATTTATGGTATGTCGGGCGTCGACCTTGTTCAAGATCTTCGGCAAAACAGGTAACCGTTAGTCTTGGACTTGGTTACTTTCACCGTGCAATGCTGTCTGGTGCTGGGCGCACTATTTTCATCTGGGTGGTGGGGTATGAGGTTATGGTCCGGAACAAGTGTTCCTACTGAAGCTTCAGGGTCTTATAAATCAGTGAGGCCGCTGATATTACATGATCTTCCTCACGGAAATCAGGGACACGTGTTGTAGTGGGCGCGTTGACGGCTCCTGACAGTTGACGCACTCCCAGACGGCGTCATCAGTGTGCCACCTACATTGGTACCGAAGTCGTAGGCGGTGTAGATCGACTGGGGTCATTGTTCTCGTGTGTCCGTCGTTGTGTGGTGGCTCTAGTTTCGTGGCCGTCATGTACACCCGGCTGGGTATTGGCCGAGGCCAGGGTTGAGGTAAGGCTGGGTGGATGATCGGACGCAAACTAGTTCCGTCTGTTTGGTAACGAGAGACCACGATGGTTATGCTCACATAACACTACCACAACACTCGCTCATAACATGTATTCATAACATAATTGTTCACAACAGCAGCATGTTAGCAGTGAAGCGTTGCAAACGTAGGACGGTCTTGACCTGGTTATGGAATATGAATACTTATAAAACATCACCTTGAAAGGACCAAAACAGTTATAGTAGTAATGGAAACAATAAGCCCCATCACATTCGATATCGCATGAGGTAAACTGTGTACGTTATAGGTGGAGGGGAGTCGGTGGATGACGGTAGGGAGGTGCGGGGGTGACAGTGTCTCCTCTTGGTGAGGCAAAGGAACTATTGGTTCTGGAGACAAGGTAATTATTGTGTGGCGCACCCGACGTAGTGCTTGTGATCGTCCCTGAGGCTGGGCCATGGGGGCGTGGTGCACCACCAGCTAACGACGGCTGCCTGCCAAGAACTTAAGACTAGATCAATATGTAGAGACTCGACAATGCTTCAGATGTTTACAGTACAGTCACGATACCAAGAACTGCAAATCACAACAACAGTCTTGCAGTCACAGTGCTGAGGTTGGACACAGCTTTCGCGACATTGCAAGGCCCAAACACCAACCTGTGTAAATTGCAGAGGCCCACACACTGCTGTGTCTGGACAATGCCCACGAAAAGGGCTGCTCCCATAACACAAACCAGCCTCGCCTCTACGCCGCAGTTGCTGTCAAACAAACTACTACATAACCTTCTCCAGTCCTAACCACAAACTCCTGATATCCTAATTCTCCAAGGGGAAGTATATGCTTGCTCTCTAAAAGCAATAGTCGTCAGCAAGGAAGACTAATCTGAATTCATCAGAATGTAGACTTGCTAACCCACAACAACCTGATAACACCGTCAATTTCTTGCCTGCTACATTGGTACTCCAGTCATTGACGGTGTAGATTGACTAGGGGGTTTCCCTTCTCGTGTCTGTCGTTACATGGTGGCTCCAATAACGTGACCACCATGTACCACTTGGCTGACCGGGATCCGGCATTGTAAGTGTCCAGGATATTCCTCTTGGTCCGGAGCCTTGCTGGTTTCTGTAGCTGGTGTTTTTGTTGCAGGATCACTGGAACGTGCTCCCGGATATTGCTAAAGCGTGTACCTGCTTTACCTGCTTCTTCTGTCTCGTTTACCCCTTAACCTCATGTGGCTGGGGATCCAGTGTATGATGACGAGACGTCGCAGTAGATCTTGAGGGTTAGCGAATATCGAGTTGACAAGATTAATGTCCTTTTGGGTGGCTGTGTTGCAGCGCTTGCTGATGACTTAAAGTCCGTGTGTATTAACACTGGCTTCTAGTGCGTGGTGGCTGCGTATTCCAGGGCTTTGGAGACTGCTACCAGCTCCGTCTGTAATGTGCAGAAGCCATCTGATATCCTTCAGAGGCGAGATGACTTTGTGTGTTGAAGGCCTCCCCGACCTTCCTTCATGTGTATTATGCAATAAGCCGTCTTTTGAAGTTAGCTACAGCTTTAGCAGGTATCTGTGGCTTTGGATCTCAAAACCAGTCTTCTCAGGTCTTCGTGCAGGAGGCTGGACTTCTCGTCTCCCAGTGCTGTGACTGCGAAGGTGGCTGGTGGAGGATCCCATGGAGGCGGTAAACTGTACCGGTGGTGTATTGTATCCTCGCGTCTCCAGTGTGGATGCCACCGCTTGAAAGGCTTGGATGCCATTGGCCGCTTCGTGCATCCAGGAGGTTCTTCACACACTGCGGTCTAAGTGGAAGGCGTCCTGGACTTTGGCCTTCGTGGTTCAGGGCTTGTCTGTCCTGTAGATCTTGGCTAGTGACGTAGGTTTCGTGTGCTTGAATCTTTCTGATGAGGATGGAAGCCGTCTCCATCTGCAGGTTGCAGTTCCTGGTTCACATGGGACCTCCCAGCATGGTTCTGAGTGCATTATTTTGGATGACCTCGCATGTTGCTCACCTGGTCATACCTCAGGCCAATGAGTGCAGGAGCACAATTGTCTACCAACGATCTTATGTTTGTGTAATATGTCTTGAGCACTTCCATGTTCTCCCCCAGCGGCTGAGCTAGTCAGCGACCTCATGTTTCCTGTTTTTTTGCTCTTTGTAGGAGACACTGAAGCTGAGGTTTCTGTTAAAGCACACTCCGACACTGGCGGGTGTCGACCCAGGTTACCGGTGTTCCCTGGATAGAGAGCATCCTGTCTGCCCTCGTGAAGTAGTGGGCCATCGCCCTAGTTTGGTCGGGTTGAGTAGCGTGGAGTAATTCTTTCTGTCGGTCCCTGGTGCTGTGTCCGTGCTCAGTTTCTTGTCCGTGGTCTTGCTTGCTGTTTGCGTGTGGCAGGGGGTGATGATGGGTCTTGGAGAGTCCCGTAGAGACGTCGTAGAATAGTGTGGTGTCGCCTGGCCCGAATCTCGCATCCTGCAACACAAGGCCCGAGATGGCGGTGCGCTCGTTGGGCTGCCTCCAGGGCAATGTAGTCGACACCCGAGGCAAGAGCGTGGTTGGCGTTGATGGTGGTGCAAGCAACCATTGGTCAGTTGTTTTAGCTCTCCTCCCACGGCTGTGGCAGATGCGTCGACCGTGATAGCTGTTTGTGCGTTGGCCCGTGGATGTACCAGCATCGTAACCTTTGCCAACGCCTACTTGGCGTTGTCGAACGCGGTCGTGGCCACGTCGTCTCAAAGTAATCATTTTGGCTTGTTGGCCAGAACCTCTTACAACAGTTGCATGATCCTGGCGGCTGCCGACACGAAGCGGTGGTAATTGACCATACAGACAAACTCTTGGAGACCCTTCACCATAGTGGGTTTGGCAAACTTGTGAATGGTCTCGACCCTGGTTGATAGCGTAATCGCTTCGTGCTGGTTGATGAGGTAATCGAGGAAGTTGGTCAAACTGACCCTTGGCAAGGCCCAGACACCAACCTGTGTAAACTGGAGAGGGCCACATATTGCTGTGTTTGACAATGCCCACGAAAAGGGGATCAACTTGGCATAGCACGACATACACAAATCCTCTGGCTGCTCCCATAACACAAACCAGCCTCACCTCTACGCAGCAGTTGCTGCCAAACAAACTACTACCACATAGCCTTCTCCAGTCCTAACCACAAACTCATCTCATCTCCTCGTTCTCCAAGGGGAAGTACATGCTCTCTAAAAGCAGTATTCGTCAGCAAGAAAGACTAATCTGAATTCAACAGAATGTTTGGCTTGCTAACCCACAACAACCTGATAACACCGTCAATTTCTTGCCAGCTACATTGGTACTCCAGTCATTGACGGTGTAGATTGACTAGGGGGTTTCCCTTCTCGTGTATGTCGTTACATGTTGGCTCCAATAACGTGACCACCATGTACCACTTGGCTGACAGGGATCCGGAATTATAAGCGTCCAGGATATTCCTCTTGGTCCGGAGCCTTGCTGGTTTCTGTAGCTGGTGTTTTTGTTGCAGGATCATTGAAACGTGCTCCCGGATATTGCTAAAGCGTGTAGCTGCTTTAGCTGCTTTGTCTGTCTCGTTTACCCCTTAACCTCATGTGGCTGGGGATCCAGTGTTTGATGACGAGACGTCGCAGTAGATCTTGAGGGTTAGCGAATATCGAGTTGACAAGCTTAATGTCCTTTTGGGTGGCTGTGTTGCAGCGCTTGCTGATGACTTAAAGTCCGTGTGTATTAACACTGGCTTCTAGTGCGTGGTGGCTGCGTATTCCAGGGCTTTGGAGACTGCTACCAGCTCCGTCTGTAATGTGCAGAAGCCATCTGATATCCTTCAGAGGCGAGATGACTTTGTGTGTTGAAGGCCTCCCCGACCTTCCTTCATGTGTATTATGCAATAAGCCGTCTTTTGAAGTTAGCTACAGCTTTAGCAGGTATCTGTGGCTTTGGATCTCAAAACCAGTCTTCTCAGGTCTTCGTGCAGGAGGCTGGACTTCTCGTCTCCCAGTGCTGTGACTGCGAAGGTGGCTGGTGGAGGATCCCATGGAGGCGGTAAACTGTACCGGTGGTGTATTGTATCCTCGCGTCTCCAGTGTGGATGCCACCGCTTGAAAGGCTTGGATGCCATTGGCCGCTTCGTGCATCCAGGAGGTTCTTCACACACTGCGGTCTAAGTGGAAGGCGTCCTGGACTTTGGCCTTCGTGGTTCAGGGCTTGTCTGTCCTGTAGATCTTGGCTAGTGACGTAGGTTTCGTGTGCTTGAATCTTTCTGATGAGGATGGAAGCCGTCTCCATCTGCAGGTTGCACTTCCTGATTCACATGGGACCTCCCAGCATGGTTCTGAGTGCATTATTTTGGATGACCTCGCATGTTGGTCACCTGGTAATCCCTCAGGCCAATGAGTGCAGAAGCACAATTGTCTACCAACGATCTGATGTTTGTGTAATGCCTTGAGCACCTCCATGTTCTCCCCCAGCGGCTGAGCTAGTCAGCGACCTCGTGTTTCCTCACTGAAGCTGAGGTTTCGGTCAAACCACACTCCGACAGTGGTGGGTGTCGACCCAGGTTACCGATGTTCCCTGGATGGAGAGCATCCTGTCTGGCCTCCTGGAGCAGTGGGCCATCGCCCTAGTTTTGGTCGGGTTGACCTCGAGTCCCAGTCTGTTGCACTTTTTTTTTTCAACCATATTGAGTGCGTGTTGGGCGTTGGCGAGTCTCCTGCTCCCTCGCACTATCAGCTGGAGATCATCGGCGAAACGGAGGAGCTTAACCGCAGTCCTGAAGGGAGCGTCACTAAGTTCTCCAGTGTGTTGGACAGAGGATGCGTCCTTGTGGGGTGCCATTCTCGAGGGGCTTGTATGACGAGGAGACTTCTTGGAATCGTACTCGTTCTTGGCGGTGTGTAAGGTAGTCTGGACCCACGCGATGAGCCTCCCCTGGACTCTTCTCTAATATAGTCAGCGGACTGACAAGCTGGAAGGCTTTTTTCAGGTCCAGGAAGACCACTATAGCCGGGAGATTCACCGTGGCGTTTCTGGGCTTGGGAATGTGCCGGATTTCTGCCTTTATTCCATATTAGTGGAAGTTATTGTGATGTCCACAAGGCTTTTGGGGAGTTGCAGTAGTGCCTAGTGTCCAGGTGCTGCAGTGTTGCTTAGCATTGAGTAATTCTTTCTCTCGGTCCCTGGTGCTGTGTCTGTGCTCAGTTTCATTGATTTGTTTAGTTCTTACTTGATGAAGACCATGTCCGTTGTCTTGCTTGCTGTTTGCGTGTGGCAGGGGGTGATGATGGGTCTTGGATGTCCCGTAGACACGTCGTAGAATAGTGTGGTGTCGCCTGGCCCGAATCTCGCATCCTGCAACAAGAGGCCCGAGATGGCGGTGCGCTCGTTGGGCTGCCTCCAGGGCAATGTAGTCGACACCCGGGGCAAGAGCGTGGTTGGCGTTGATGGTGGTGCAAGCAACCATTGGTCAGTTCTTTCAGCACTCCTCCCACGGCTGAGGCAGATGCGTCGACCGTGAAAGCTGTTGGTGCGTTGGCCCGTGGATGTACCAGTATCGTAGCCTTTGCCAACGCCGCCTTGGCGTTGTCGATCGCGGTCGTGGCCACGTCTGGGTAGTCCTTTTGGCTTGTTGGCCAGGACCTCTAACAACGATCGCATGATCCTGGCGGCTGCCGACACGAAGTGTTGGTAATTGACCATACAGACAAACTCTTGGAGTCCCTTCACCATAGTGGGTTTGGTAAACTTGTGAATGGCCTCGACCATGGTTGATAGCGGAATCGCTCCGTGCTGGTTGATGAGGTAATCGAGGAAGTTGGTCTAACTGACACTTGGCAAGGTTGATGGTCAGGCCATGCTCGTTGAGCCTCTGGCAGAGCTGCCGGAGGTGTGCGTGTTGTTCTTGGCGAGAGCGGTTGGCGACGAGGATGTTGTCGAGGTAGAGGAACAGGAAGTCCAGCCCGCGGCCCACTGTATTCATGAGCCGTTAGAGAGCTTTATCAGCGTTCTTTCGGCCGAGACATGCGTTGGAACAGAGGCCGAACGAGGTGATGGAGGGCTATTTTGGGGATGTCGTCTAAGGGGATCGGAATATGATAGCCGCGTACCAGGTCGATCTTGGAGAATACCTTGGCTCTGTCCAGGTTTGCCTTAAAGTCCTGGATGTGAGGGACACGGTACCGCTCGGGTGTTGCGACCTCGTTGGGACGGCTGTATTGCCCACAGGGTCACCAGTCCCCAGACACTTTGGGGACTGTGAAGCTTGGACGCCCACGGGCTGTTTGAGCGGCGCTTTATACCCATTTCCTCCATCTTGCGGAAGTCGTCTTTGGCCAGTTAGAGCTTTTCGGGGTCAGCCTGCGTGCATGGAGTGGCGGCCCGTAGGTGGGGATATGGTGCTTCACCCCATGCTTGGGGCTGGCCATTGTGAACTAGAGCGATATGATGTCTGGGAAATCGGCCAAGATCCTAGCGTACTCGTTGTCGAATGTCACAGAGCAAAGGTTAGGTACAGTCAATACGGCGTGGCGCAAGGTGATCGACTTGAACGTCTCAAGAATTAACGAAACTGTGTCCTTTAACGTCGACCAGGAGGGAGTGCGCCCTTAGGAAGTGGGCACCTAGCAGGGGGTCGAGACGTTGGCGATGGTGAAAGTCCAATTAGAAACGACAGGAGGTTGAATTTGAGCGAGTTCATGTGGACGCCGTATGTTGTGTTGCTGCCAGTTGTTCATATCTCTTGCGTTGTTGTTCATATCCCTTGCGCTGTTGTTCATCTTCGAAAAGGAGGAAGGTCTTCAGTCCGTGCATCAGCGCGAGCATCTCGTTCATGAGCACGGACGGTTTGCGGTCGCGTAGGCCATGCAGGTGTTTTGCCGTCCTGTCGCGGCGGCTGAGACGGAATGTGTGGTGTACGAGCGTCTTGATTCCTTCATATTTTGTCAGCTGGTGGCTGGCGGTGTCCTGGTCTATCGCTCTGACCAACCACGTAGTAATACTTGGTGACGTCGGCAGTTAACTAGCGGATGTGGGATTGTTCAAACCGCTCCAGGGGATGATGCCCAGAAGGTAGGCAGTTTGATTGAAACTGCGTTCTGATCCGGGCTCTTTCTCCCAGGCTTCGTGAAATGAAAAAAAAAAGATAGATGGTCGGGGTCACCACCGAAACTGTTCAGTGTTGTATAATCACTGAAGAGGTCCAGAAGTTATATAAGATACTCGTTTTTGATATCGAGACGCTCGGTTTAATATTTAGACGATATAGTGACAACTTGTACACAAGGACAAGGTACGACAAGTAACCTTGGCTATGAGGAGCAGACTGCCCTGTTGTCTGCTGCATCCCTTAGCTATTTCCCCCTAGTCGGTGTTCATTGGTCAGTCCAGATCACGCCAGGCCCTCATGGGTTCACGGGCTGCATGAGCAACTGTTCGAAAGCAGAGTGGCTTTGTCCGACACACACACACACGCACGGCGGTGTTTGTTGTGGCGACGGTGCTGGTTGTCGTTGTGGCGGCGGTGTTGATTGTCATTGTGGCAGTCGGGGCACTTCGGGCTCCCTGGGAAACTGTTTCCCGTGGAGTTTCGACGACGTTTTCAGCTTTCATCATCGTTTTATCCTTCTTGATGGCGATGGCTTGGCTGGTAGCGGGGATAGTTATCAGGGACAGAGTTGATGGTCGTAGCAATGGCAGTGTTCAGTGAGGGGGCGTCGGCGTTCGGTTATAGAACTTCGTAGTGAGAGCCTTCCATTGTTCTAATATTCGTTGGACTGTCATGTGGAGGGGGGAACCATCTCGCCTGTGAAGCGTGCACTGTGGATAAAAGATGTAAACTCTTCTGGTAAGGTCTTCACACAGGCGTGGTGAGGTGGCTGCTGGCTTCCTCCAGTTTCACTAGATGAAACCCCCAGAACGCGTCCTCCACGGTCTTTTCTGCTTTTATCCCCAGCGTATTGAGAAAGGCCGGGCCTGCCACTCGTACCAGCGACTGACTTGACGGGCTGTCCCACGCGACGTCCTGAGAGGAAGGTGAGAACGGCCGGGATCGGCTGCGGGCTCGTGCTCACCTCTCGGACACAGACTGCACCTCTTTGCTTTTGCCCTGCCGTTTCCTTTCCCTGCAGACTGTCTTGGAGTGTCCTTCCTTATGGCACTGGTGATGAGTGGTATCCCTCGCTGGGCAAGTGGATTTGCCAGCAAGGTGATTGCCTCCACAATAGTTAAGAGTGGGATAAGAGGCGGCGATGACAACATTGTCCGGTTGTGCGTCTGGCACGCACGCCGCTGCACCGCGCTCCTCTTCCTAGTTCCAGTCGCCGCCGCCGGCTGCCCCGGTGAGTCCCGCACACCATTAAGCCCCACCAGTGCTCCAGTACTACAAAGCAAAAATTTGCTTTCCTAAGGACTGTAAATTGTCCGATGGTAATAAAATAACGTAGTTTTTTAGTGATCTAACTTAACAGCAACCATACGAAAGGAAGCTCTTAACAAAAAGAAACTCTTTAAGCGATAACCCGATGATTTGGACCATGAACTGTTGCTGCGTGATTACCCTGACATTGCAGATATTACCATGCATACGACTCGGGGTAAGCCTAAAGACAACCTTGTAGTCCACTGGGAAGGTTACAATATCCCAGATTACTTCAGTGTGGAGGGACTGGCATCAGGTTTCCCAGTGCAGGAATATACAGAACCCGCCATTCTCTGCTCTGTGCTACCGATAGAACCACGTTGAATCACAGTGCAGATACCAGCCTCTCCGCCGTTTCTGTGCCGGTGATCACGAGTCGAGGAACTGTGCTGTCAGAACTCAATAAGGTGAACACGTTTCCCCCCTAACTGCATCCTCTGTGCAGGGCCACGTACATCATCCAGTGTTATTTGTGAGGAAAAACACAAGGATCGACATTCCGCCCTTCCCCCGCCTGTCACGACACATGACCCAGACGCTTGAGGGCCACCATCAAACCCGACACCTTCCCCAGCCAACACTATAGAATTTCCCGCCATGACCAGCCGGCCGGCGTCGCAGTCCCCCACCAGTTCAAACTGTAAGCAGCTTCCTATGCTGTGCAATTTGCCCGAAGAGTCTCGACTCTCATAGCCGCTTCAGCTCTGAAAAATCTCCTGTTCAGCATTGAGTCGCGCAGGCCAACAGTAACTTTCCTCAAAATCATGTACTTTCACAGGTCCCTGTGGCAATGTGGGCGCTGGAAACATCAGTCCAAGGCCTGTCATGAGCACCTTTGGGAAAAAACTTGCTATGTACTCGTCACTGCCTAGTTTGTCATTGAAAATCGCACTCCACTGCACGGCATAATTCGCTGAGCGGAGAGCAAGTCGCGACGGCTTTGAGGTTCGAAAGGCACTTGACAAGACACACCACTGGGTTGTCGAGATCTCGGCGTCAAGGGCGCACTGTAGAGCGGCTTCGTTGTGTGTAGCAGGATGTTTTGGACAGCCACTTCTACAGTCTAGTCGTGGAGATGGCCATACCTCCATGGACCTCTTCTACGTGCGAAATTCTGCCAACGACATCGCCAGCTCAGTTTTCCGGCGCTGCTGAAGCTGGTACCCTCTGCGGTGCTGAACGACTGTGTCCAGACACCAGCGCCGCCAGTACTGGCAAAAGTGCAGGCAGCCCAGGGAAGCCCGCCATCTCGATTGGTTGATGTTGGCGGTTCGTCTCGTGGCTGTAGCCGATGTGCCTGACTGAGACTTTTTCACACTCCTGCATTATATCTTTAATATAATGACTCCTTTCTTGATTGCAGTGGCATCAAAAACTATGCCACAGACACGCTCCTTTTCACTTATAGTGATTGCCTTTTTTTTTCAAGGACCTTAATTAATGAATTATTCTACCCTGGTAAAATGGACATGGTCTAACATACGGTTCTTCCATTGTGTAGGTATAGCCATTTGAAAGGTGAGTTTCTTCTCTCTTGAAATGCAAAAGGCCTCCTCCATTTCAATTTTCTTTAGTTCAATGTGTTTCTTCAAAATGCAATTTTGAAAATCATCAAATGGTCAACCAGACACCAGCAAACACTGCAACAGGATAGATTTTGGAAGCACTTGTTCATCAAGGAATCTCTTATGGAATTCAAATTGTAATTTCAGTTTGTGGGCCTTGATTACTGATTTTGAGTAAGCAGTAGCAAAGGGAGAAAGACCAGGCAAGCTTGTAGAAAAGTTGTGGAAGAGCTGTGTGGTATCCATGCTGCAAGAGGCCACAATGGCACGCATGATCTTGTATATGACCATTGTATTGACTGATGTAACACTAATTCCATTATTAACTAACTCCTTTACCATGAGAAATATCACTGAATCTTCTATTATCAAATACACAAAGAACAGTAACACTGATATTAGTGAAGGTCGATACAACCTTGATAGTTCTGTCGTACACAAAATCTATGAAAGGTTCCCTGTCCTGTCCACATAATAAAATTCTATGACGGGTATGGTGCTAGACCCGAACATCACCAACCAGAAACAAGTGACTATAACATCACCAACCAGAAACACTTGTTTACCAATGGTATTTTAACTTCACTTCACTGGGGATAGGGGAGAAAGAATACTTCCCACGCATTCCTCACGTGTCATAGAAGGCGACTAAAGGGGAGAGGAGCAGGGGGCTAGAAACCCTCCCCTCCTTGTATTTTAACTTTCTAAAAGGGGAAATAGAAAAAGGAGTCACGCGGGGAGTGCTCATCCTCCTTGACGGCTCAGATTGGGGTGTCTAAATGTGTGTGGATGTAACCAAGATGAGAAAAAAGGAGAGATAGGTAGTATGTTTGAG
>JAUUDY010162076.1:0-13334 GCA_032361765.1 Panulirus inflatus
AATTGGAACAGTGTGGTATACCGGGGTCGATAGACTGTCAGTGGACTGAACCAGGGGATGTGAAATGTCTAGGGTAAACCATGGAAAGGTCTGTGGGGCCTAGATGTGAATAGGGAGATCTGGTTTCGGTGCATTACACATGACAGCTAGAGACTGAGTGTAAACGAATGTGGCCCTTTTGTCTGTTTTCCTGGCACTACCTCACTGAAGTGATGCTGTTTCCTGTGGGGTGGGGTGCCACCAGGAATGGATGAAAGCAGGCAAGTATGAATATGTACATGTGGGTATATGTCTATGTATGTGTATGCATATGGATGTATATGTGTGCGTGAGTGGATGGGCCATTTTTTGTCTGTTTCCTGGTGCTACCTCGCTGACACAGGAAACAGCAATCAAGTATAATGAATAGAATAAATAAATCATTTTGATGAACAAAAAGTGCACAGTTATGAAAAAAGATTACCACGTTTACTTGTAATATAGATTTTAGTTTACATGTATTCTTGATTCATTTCCCATCACAGGAAATTCTTAGATGGAATACCCATACTTGTTTTTCACTATTTGAAGGTTCCTATTTGGTCACGTTGCTACTGCCCCTACTGAGTGGCTCAGAACGTATTTTTAACTGCAAGAGAGTTACAGAACCATGACTACATCCAACTTTTGTCCTGTATCCTGTTCCTATTTGACTAGAAAGGCTTAATCTTAAAAAATCAAAGAATTTATTATCTGTCGTGAAAAGCAGAGCAAAAGTTTGCTGTTGGATTATTAATGTACTTTATTATCTGTCATTATGCAGCTGGCAAAAGTATTGGAGATTGACTTGGCCTTGGTGAAAGTAGCAGTTTCACTCTTTTGTCGCTTGGGCTTTGCCCACAAGAAGAATGCTGAGATGTCAACCTTAGAGATGCATCCATCTTGGGAATCCTTCATGGCTCCCACGACGAAGAAGTAACTTTTTTCATTGTTGCCGTATACTTATATTTCTATAAAGTGACTTATGTATTCAGTTTTATTTAATATGTGCTTGTGTTAATGTTTACCTTTTTACGATGATTAGTGAAATGAGACTGCTTTATTATAACAGACTTGAGAAAGCAGTGTATCAGGCATTTTGATCGTTACACATAACAGTATGTCCTGATTTTGGAGAGCAGATGAAAACACAGATCTACTAGCACAGCATTGTCCTTTCTGCTGATATCATTTCCATTATTGTAGTAACATACAATCTGTACTTCTTGTTCCATCATTGTTTTTTGCTGTTGTTTTCACTTTACCATGTGAACTCCCACTTTTATTGTGTGTATATTTCCACATTCACTTTGCTCTATCTCTCTCACATTCATGCTTTTTCACGTTCTTTGTGTAGGTTTAACTTTTGTTTCTGTTATTCATGCATTCATTTATCTGTATTCTCCCTACTTCACTTAGATCTGCTTACACCTTTACTCAGTCTCCCTCTCTTTTCCACTGTTTTCTTACTCATGCCTTTACAAGGGCTTCCATCTTACGAATGTCTGACTTAAGAATTCCTGTACTTACAAACAAGATTCTCCCCCAAAAATCTATTTCCTAATATAACTTCCAATCAAACTACAGAACTACTTTAATGTGCATCTTTTTCTTCAAATGTTACTTAATATGATGTTCTGTTAACTATATTTTATCCCTGGGGCTAGGGGAGAAAGAATACTTCCCATGAATACCCTGCGAGTCACAAAAGGGGATGGAGCAGGGGGCTGGAAATCCTCCCCTCCCGTTTTTACTTTTCAAAAAGAAGGAACAGAGAAGGGGGCCAGATGAGGATATTCCCTCTACTTTGGATTATAATATCTAATTCATTATTACAGGTATAGATATGTGCTCTAATTGTATGCGTTTTTTTCTATTTTCTGACTTACGAACAATTCAACTTACAAACAGGTTGAGGAACATAATTTATGTTGGGGACTTCTTGCACTCTCATTTTTCATTATGACCCTCCCTCTCATTCCCTCTTCTGTCTTTTATTGTGCTGTTACCTTCACCTTTACTCCTTTATTCTTAATGCTACTTCCATTCATGTCCTTAACCCTTGTCATTTTTTTCACTTACACCTGTGTCTTGCTTTTAATTTCACTCACTTGTCTTATGTTCACAGATGTCTTTCTCTCAGCTACCCTTGCTGTTCTCTCCCTCAGTCATCTTCACATTTTCCTTATTATGATCTTATGAACTCCAGCTTCACCTTCACCTTCATGGTCTTATTCTATCTTACACTTCCATCATGCTTGTTCTCTTTCATTTTTACTTGTTTCCTGCTCTTTAACTTTGCTGTATTTCCTCAGCTTTCCTTTTACTCTTTCAATTTAGTCTGTCATTTTGCTCTCTCTATCACTCTTTTGTCTTGTTATCTCATCTACAATTATTACTTTTACACCCACTCCTTTTACTTTAATTTCACTTTCTTTCTGTCATTCTACTCATGTGTTTAGTCTGTTGTTTGTGTGTTTGGCTTCCATTGAGAGCTTTCCCAGTGTGAACACAACATACCATTCACCACATTTGGAGCAGGATGGAAGAGATGGGATCTTCCCATACACTCTAGCTATCGTTGGATTCAAACTTAACAGCAGTAATTGGAATATTTCGAGAGTTCCTCTTATGGGTTCAAGAGTAGTTGCCTTTGCTCATACTGTAATGGATGTACTTTTTTTTTTATGTATTTCTTACCTTTCCTGTCTTAGCAGAGTAGCATCAGGAGCTGAATCTTTTAGGGAAAATATTGCTCTGCTCTGTTATTTGTTTTTCAGGTTTAGAAAGTGTAATATAGAAGGGTTGAATTTCCAGCCCCACAATCTTACCATTCTTAGTTGCTGTTTATGATAAGCTGGAGGTACTTGGGTTGGATTCTTTCTCCCTTGTCCCCAGGGATGAATGATATAGATGTATATATTTTATCAGACTTGTTTGCTATTTCCTGTGTTAGCGAGGTAGCATCAGGAACGGACTAAGAAATTGCCTCATTCATTCACATTCATTATCTAGCTGTCATGTGTAATGTACCAAAACTGCAGCCTTCTGTCCATTTCTAGACCCCACAGACTTTTCCCTGGTTTCCCTAACTGCTTCAAAGCCCTGGTTTAGTCCATTGACAGCTCTTCACCCTCTGCTTACCACATCACTCCAATTCACTCTGTTCTATGCATATTCAAACCATGAACACTCAGAAAATTTTACCTCTCTGTCTTTCTGTCTTCATTTCAGTCTCTCCTTTCTCCATGTTCCCTTGTGAGTTATACCAGGAATATGCTTGTAGTTTGTAACTCTGTGTTTTCTTCTTCCATTCATCATGTTTTTGGTTGGTTATAGTCAAAGCCAGAGGCCCTTCACACTGGATTATAAGTTCTTTTTTGTTATGTATGCTCTTCTTATATTTTTATGATGATTGTTTTGTTCATGGCCTCATTACTATGCCTCTGTGTTGATTTTATTTTGCTCTATGAAGGAGGGATGACACTATTCTGCAGTGCACTAGTATATTTATCTGTTGGGAAAGGTTGACATTTAATTGAGCCTTCTGGACATAAAAGACAGCAGTTGTTTGTAAGACAGCTTGCACCATCTTGTGGATAAGATAATGTTGTAACCCAGTTTTATTTTCATATGTAGATATATATAATGGATCAAAGATTCGAAAGATTATGCATTTTATTACATACATGCAAGGAAAAAAATTACTACATTTTTTGACAAAGTTTTATTTTGACTTTCTCATTTTGAGGTTTTAGACTCTGACTGTTATTGATGTGGATACTGTCCTGTTTCATGCAGATTGCCAACCACAGCAGATGATTTGCTCCTGCTTGAGTTAGAATCTGCCTTAGCAGAGAGTTCTATGGGTGAGGATGACATTGGTGCTTGCACTCCTCGAACTCCAATTGATGACCCCCTGACAGCAGGTTTTGCCTTCAGCAGCCAGAGCAAAAGGATAGCATTTCTGTATGATTCAACCCTCACAGCATTCCTCATGATGGGAAATTTATCACAGGTATGACATTTTATGATATTTTGATATGGATTTAGTAAGATACTTATGAAGCAAATTGGTATTGCTCTCATTCCACTTGTTATGTTTTTGTGGAAAGTTTAGGCATGCTTTGGCTATATATGTCTGTATGATTATACCTTATCCAACCTTCATCTAACTTTACCGGAGGTGGAATCATCTTTAGATGTTTCAGACACCAACAGTCTTTTTTTTTTTCAGATTCATTGGCCATATTGCAAAACATATCCAAAAAAATTCAGTTTGTTGGTTTGGCCATCATTTACGTAAAGCTTTCACTCTTTACTTCATTCAAAAATAAGAACATGAAGACATTAAAGGTTTCCAGTGTAAGATTATAAACTGGTGAAAGTAAAAACAGGAAAGCAGAAAATGTCAAAGATAAAGACAACGGAAAAAGTCTTTCATGATAAATTCTCTCCTGAGATCAAAATACAGATTTTAATTATGTGCATCTTGAAGTTGAGTCATTAATGAGACAGTGTTTTCATTGTCTTTCAACCCCACTAGTTGCATGTTGCGAACATAGCCTCTGGATCAAGGATATTTCTAAGACATCATACACTCTCTCTATATATATAGGCTATCAGAATGATAATGATGGTGAAGATGATATCACAATTAATAAAAAGAATGTTTAGATACACCTGAGGATTTGTTTTTAGGTTTATAACAAAGAAGTTTTATGTCCAAATATGAAATACAGGAAGTTTATTGTATAAATGAAAAACTCTAAAAGGAAAACCCTAAACTTATGAAACAAATGACATTATATGATATTTTTATAAAGCAATGGCTACAGCTCTATAAAGAAATGTGTTCACCCATCCTCAACTAGTGAAAATCTTTTAGTTTCTACCATATCAGCCTCTGACATTCCACCCATCAATTCTTTCTGATCAGCTCTGTGATTCAGAGTTCCAAGAATTTAATGAAATTGGCAACTATTGATGTGTTTAGAAAGGGAGTACCAAATTAGAAAGATAAGTGAATTCTTAAATCTGGCAGTGCCTCAGTCCAGAATATCCCAGGTTTATGAAACAGTATCTCTTCATTTTTTTATTTAACAGTTAACAATGGAGGCAGTAGCTTTAACCTGTGTTGATGAAAGGTGCTATTGACCCCATGTTAAAGATGAAAGTGATGATATTTTATTAGAAATTAAGGCAGTTCCCAAAAACAATGTAGATATTTCCCCATAGCACATTGGGCTGTCTTTCTGTACTTAGAATCGGTCTCTTAATGTTGCAAAAGTATATTTCTTTATTTTAGGGTTTGAAGAGTCATGCAGTTACCATGTTTGAGGTGGGGAAAATGCTTGATGAAGGCTTAGATTCACTCATTATGGAACTAGATAAGATACAGAGGTAAGTAAAGAGGTATGGTTTTGTGATGAGTACTGTAAAGATAGTAACGTAAGGATACGATGTTCATATTCTCTCTTTGAATGATATTGTATTAATGTACTTTGAAGGCTTCTGCCATATTATCAGTTAATGACTTGAAAGTGTTGGTGGTGCATTTGTAGAATAGTGTATATATGTCATTACAGCATGAATATATATTTTCCTCATAAAGCTGTTGCTAAGTAAGATGATACATTTTTGCATGCGAGAAACTTCATGATGGTTGGCTGAGTAATTGTTTGAGAATACTTCATGAAAGGACAATCATACGAAGTACCTTAACACAGATCACATGATCCAAGAAGAATGATGTATATGAAATTGTATCCATACTTTATGTATTATTTTGTCTTAATAGAGAAATAGTATTTTAGGAGTGAAAAGAATTTTCCAGTCTTGTGCCAAAAATTTGTATTCTTCATATAATTAATGGATGTGCCTAATATGTAGCAATTTTCTTTCATCCATTTGAGAAGATGATTTGTTCCTGTTTGTTTAAGATACACATAATTGAGAGTGAAGTATTGTATTTGATAACATTGTTCTTTTATTTTCTTATTTTCACAGGTCAGATTCTGAAGGAGAGGCCCAAAGATATTTTGAGCATGCCCTTACGCTGCGGACTTCTGTCACATTCCTTCGCCATAACCGTGATCTGTGTTCTCCTGGTCAGGATGTCCCCCATCCTTTGGATCTGATTCGTTGGGAAAGCCTTAGTAATCTGGACCCTGCTACAACTGCTCGTCTTCTTAAGAAGAATTACCAGTGAGTGCCTAGGAAATGTTATCAACTGACATACCTGGAGATGCATCTGCATTATCCAAGGTTGCTTTAATAATTGGAAATAGTTTAAAAGGCTTAGATGGGTAGATATTAGCACTGTGTGATTTATGAAATTATTTCCATATCATGGATACTCCAAATCAGGCATTGTCGTTTGAGCTAGTGATTATTTAATCACTAAAATGATGGTCTTGTAAAAGATATTTTATGCAACTTTTCAGTCTTTCATCCACAGATTCCTTGTTTCCATGGCACCCTTAAGCTATGAAATTTCAGCCATAGATGGGGAGACTCCACCTCACTTTGGCCCTGCCATTCCAGAGGTTAATTCCATTTGGTTCAGGCTCTTCATATACAGCATTACAGGATCTGGTCCTCCGTCATTACTACTTCCTCAAGGTTTGTCATGTACACATTTGTAGTGAGTAAAGGATTTTGTTTTCCATTTCTTGTGTTAAAGAGATCAGCCTGTCAAAATTAATTTGTAGTGCTGGCTAATGCTTGTAGAATGCTCACCAAATTAAGGCCCTGTTATCATGCTGGTTATGTTTACTAAGGAAATATGCACAGTGGTTTGAAATGAAGTATTTGGTATCTCTTGGTCCTAGAAGGAATGCATAGGCTGATCTATGGAATTCTGGGTGCTGTTTGTGTTTGTTACAGTCCTTAAATGGATGAAGTAATATATACATATATATATATTTTTTTTTAAGAAATTAGATGTACTGAAGAGCTTCACATGAAATTGATCTTATAGTTTAAGGCCAAATTACTATCTCCATTTTATACAGAAACAAAAATTAGATTTAAAGTAGCTATTATGGTGTTCTGTTGCAGACATCATTTTGTTTACTGGTTTACTGGTATCAAATGTCATGCAGAACAGATATGTAAAGGATACCACTGCTGCAGTTTCTATATTTCTTTGCATGACGTTTATTTTGTGGTAAAAGCACATATGATCCACAGATGTTTTGATTTATTATCCTCTGCTTCCATTTTGTATTTTATTTAAATTTTCAAGTTATTTTCATTGGTGTATTTCAAATAGGTGAACGGTTACGTCGACTGCCTGAATGTTTGGTAGGATATGAAAAAGTGTTGGTTACTCCATGGGGCCATGATCCAACTGTAGTACCCTTAGCTGCCATCTTTACTACTGTTAACGAGGCTCTCATGCACTCACCTGTCTTCATTCAGGTGAGTTTCCAGATGCTGATGATAAATCTTTTACTGATTTTCCATTGATTAGGAAAGAGCTTGACATAAAGTTGTAGATTGGTTACATTTTGTTATTCATAGAAGTGCACATATGAGGGAAGTGCTCTGCCTTCGTTTGATAGTTTTGACCTTGGCAACTTTCATACTGTAACCCACTTTCGAGGTTTGGCTGATAGTCTCAAAGACTCTATCATTTAGAAATGGCCGTTTCACTTTTCCATCTATGCCATTATTTTCTCATATGTGCAATGTGTCATAGTTATTCATACAGTTGGTATGTAACCATAAAGGAAATGATTACTGACAAAAGATTCTAATGAAAATTAACAAATAAAATCTCATGTACTAAGACCCATTTTATATAGATTGGTAACATGCTTGAGGATATATGAATAAGAAAATGCAAATGCTTTAGAAGCATTGTAAGAAACTTAAAATTGCCTGTGATACAATGAAAAATGTAAAAGCACTGTATGAGATGATATTTTATGATTGAAATGTCAAACAAGTAAAAAAAAAGCAAAGAATGCCATAGCAACTTAGGTCACCCCAGTAGATTAATTGACTTATTAGGAGGAAATTAGAGGACCATAATGGTTTGAGGGAAACATAGGAATCTCAAGAGTGTGTTAAGCTGTTGATAAGGACCATCGATTGAATATGGTCACATGCTTAGTACTATCTGTATGAAAACAAAACTCTAAGGAATTTCTGCTCTTGGCATTTCCATTTCTCTATGAAAATGGGCTTTGCTTACCATTTTCTAAAACTTTTAATTTTCACCATTCATATATGCCTTTTTCTTTCAGGCCTATGGCTGGTACCATGATGTCTGTATACAGCACATTCCATTTCCCCTAGAAAATTCAAGTAAGTGCAGGTATTGCATAGATTTTTGGGAAATGGCTCACTTTTGTTTTAAATCATATTTGCACTTCATTAGCAGTCATGTTAATCATTTGTAATCCTCATGTCATTATCCTCTGTTTACACTGTTGTAAACATCTTCATAGATAGATACATAGTATTGATCAAATGCCAGTGCTTCCCCACTGTATCCCTCCTATTTCAAGTTCACTCTTCTTGCAAACTCTTCACGCATAGGTATTCCACACATTCAGATCATGTTATTACTCCATTTGTTACTTTAGTATCTACTACCACCATGGTGCATATCCCATTCTGTCCACTCTCCATTTTCCTTTTTTTTAGTTTGATTTAGCTTTTAGCACTCTTGTCCTTTAATGATACAAACTTGCATTTGACTTCTAAAAAGTGTAGGTCTTAAGACTTAACTGAATGACACTCAATTATTCTTTTCAGTAACCTGAAAACTTACTAAGTTGGGAGGAGTATGAAAAGATATGAAGTATTTTTTTTTAGATTTATAACGCATATGTGTTTAAAACGATTTTTTCTATTCTCAAGTTTGTTTTCATAAGGTCTTTGGATTAGATTTTTTACAGTAGGAATACATCTTCAATACTGATATACAAAGTTTGGAAAATTCTGAAATCCACTTATTGCTCAGCCCCAAGATTGATAGATTTGAGACATTTACTTTATTTTATCGCTCTTTCTGCTTTTCATCTTTATCCCTCTTTCCATATACAGAGGATGGATCAACTGCTTTGATTTTGTAGAACTAAAATACTCAGCCCCAACTTCTTTGGCTGATAAGGTTATTGAAAATTGAGACGAGCAGTTTTCCAAATGCAAAAATATCTTTTTGTCAGAACTTACTATATGCTATTTGTATTACCTTTATACACGTATCTTTAATTTCTTCCAGAAAGAGTAAATCATCCAGCAGTGCAGGTTTTGGCAAGACAGCTAGACCTTCAGCATACTTTTGGCTTTATCAAATTGGTGGCTTTTCCTTCAGCTGACACCCCTGGAGTAACAACTCTCACTGCAGCCGAGATTACCACTGGCATGCCACAGGGCTGCACAAGCACATCTAACAAAGCATTCATAACCAATGCCTCCGCCATCTCCAGTAACATCACGACATCCAGTGAAGGTTTCTCAGGGAATATATCTGATGATGGTGGTTTTGGTAGTCCTGTTGCTAACAGCACTGGCATTTCAAATGATGTGGCTGCAGACACTAGTGCTTCCATTCCTCAGGTGGTCAGCTTTGATGATGTTTCCAGCATTGTGCTAGACAAATCAGAGAAATCAGACGCTCAGAGGTGTGTAGACTTGCAGTTTACCCACATATTTTGATATATACTGTGATGTATCTCTTGTTATTTGATACAGTAGTGTAGCTGTTATGCAATAAATCTAGATGAACTACAGTAGAAAAGTAAAGTCATGAAATAGAAGACCCCTCCTTTAAGTAAGAGATTCTTTTGATTAAGTGTAAATTGTGTGTAATGCCATTTCATTAGTTTTCAGCCTCATTGGCTTGGCAGTTACTATTAGCATTATCTTATATTTTTTCACATCTTCCTGTGCACTTATCATTCATCCATTCAAACACCTCTATTTACCATTTTCTCATCATACACATCCAACAACCCTTCACAATACTCACTTCATCTCCTCTTCACCTCATCACTGCCTGTTGTTATTATTATTATTATTATTATTATTGCACCACCAAGTATTATCAATTTTTTTTATCAATTGTGTGTATGACAAGTTATGAAAAGTTAGTCTCCATGATTTTGTTATGCTAAAGTACAGAAACAAGTCTCATAATCAAAACCATCTGTGCAGCACAGCTAAGATGTTCTAACTAGTTTTCTTTTTGTTTCTAACAGCAGTGGACGTGATGGCATGACCCTTCCTTTGGGTGGACCTACCATGGATCAGTGGCACCTTCTTGAGTGTCATTTTGGTCTTCCTCTCTTTGATGCTTCCTTGAATCAGGAGGTTTCACAGAAGATCATCTCTCATAAGCTTTTCAGTCCAGAAAGGTCAGAGCTGGTTTGAACTTCTTTGAGGATAGGCATGGGAGATCAGCAGAAAGGATAGAGTGAATAGTAAAGGAGAGTTACCTAAAGAAATGTAAGATAGAGTTTGTATCAGGCAGTATCATTTAAAAGGGAGTACTGGACACAAAGGTTAATTCACTTAACATTTTATTGATATTTGCATCATAAGATTCTGTCATAAAAGAACATTTTATTGATAATTGCATCATAAGATTCTGTCATAAAAGTCATAAGTAAATTGAGGCTGATATTTTGGCCAGATTAACATTTATGAAGATGTTAGCAAATTAGGAGGAAATGTAAGAGGGAAGTTGTGATGGCAAAGATAGTCTACTTATGTCTTTAAGAAAAAAATATGATGAATAAATTTTTTTAGTGATGATGGAAAGCAAGAATTGCATTGAAAAAGCAGTTGGATATCTGATGAATCAGAAAAGAAAGGTTACTCGTGCCTTTGAATGCTAGTAGATGGTAAGACACTGTGTTAGATATTCAGGAAGGAACATAGGGAAGTCCTTATTTTATGCATCTGAAGCAGAGAGTTGGCACAAATTTCATCATTAGAAAATACTTTTGATTTAGAACTTTGAATTGAAAGAATAGGTGAATGGAAATGCATATGAGAGGAAAGAGAAATTCATGAAGTACTTGCAGGAAATATGTTGAAATGGTATGGACACATGGATTACTTGGTAGATGATGACGACCTATAAAAGTAGAATTCAGGTCAGATGGGAAGAAGTCAGCAACACTTGAGAGGAATAGGCTTATAGAATTAGCTCATAAATTCTTAGGAAAAGAAACTGACTGCAGCCAGAGAAATGACTGGTAATTCCGCTTAGTGAAGACTTTATGAATGATGTCACATAAGGGAATATAGACATCAATATTTTTTGTTGTAGTTCCTTGTGGAAACTGCATGCATTTGATGCATAAACTTTTGTATAACTCATGATCTGATGTTGAAGCTAGCATGCATTCAGGATATGTGTGGTTTTGTGTTCAGTATAGTTTAGATTATAGTTAGCTTGATTAATATTTTTTTATCTTTCATGTACTTGCATATCCATAATGTATGTATGGTATGCTAAAGTGAACAAATGCTTCCATTCTAAAAAAATTCTATTCTTAATCTCTTATTTTGTATGTCAAATGGATTGATCGAGTGAGACTGACTTCTCATATGACCTCTCCATGCTCAAAACTTTTTGTCTTACCTTTAAATGATTGTAAATCAATCCCCTAATTTACCTTCTCCTCGTCATGTTTATATGATTAGAGGTAGGGTCATAAATTGATAGAGAGTGTAGATTTTCAATTTTTACAAAAGATATGATATAAATATATATCATTTGCCACTTTTATTTTGTTTATCAGTTGCCTCATAAGACTAACTTTCTTTCCAGTGTTGAGAAATTCAGTGAATCTAACAGAATTCTCATTCATAAACTACGGGATTTTATCAGTGGCAATAAGGTATGTATGTACTATTATTAATGTTTTTCTTTATTATTCCTATATATTTCTGTATTGATTATTTTGAATTATCCTGCTAATATGACCGGATGGAGGTAATGTTCAGGTTCTGTTATTTCATGTCTATGCATACAATCTTTGAGTTATTTTCAGTTGCCCATGTATATGAAAGTACACTGTGAGATTGTGAGTATTCATGTACAAATTTAAGATTGCATTAAGGCAGGAACATTGTTCTCTTATTATATTTCTAGTTTTTGGCCTCACCAGGTGTTTCTTGATTCCACTTCTTTGCGGTTACTCTGTAAGTGAAAAGTCACCTTTGGTGAGACGTTTGTGGTTACTCTGTGAGTGAAAAGTCACCTTTGGTTCCTTAAGGAACTTTTCGCTTCAGAGGAGTCTGTCTTTTCTGTGATTCTTATTGTAATGCAACCTTAAAGCTGCAGGAGCCCATAAAAGCGACCCTTGTATTAAATATGATATAAAAATGATGTGATTAGAAATAGTATGGATGATAATAGATGTCTGTGTTTAGTACAGTATTCACCCACCAACAAATTTGTAGATAAACTCTCATATCCATTGTTTTACACATGTAGCACTTACCAAGTGCATTCACATAGCATGCATCAGTATTTATGTATCTCTCTGAATGTGATATTAGTTAACGTTCTATTGTCACACCAGGCTCAAGGTGTGTGTGCAGAGGTACAGCAGCGAGGAAGTTGTCGAGAAGGTGCATCAAACCTGCCTCTACCCACTACTCCATTATTATTTGCTGGGGGAATGCTTGGCCCTTGGGAAGGTTCCTGATAACTAATTTTAACAGAGTGTTTTGTAAGATGATGTGAACAAGAATCAAGGTAATAGATATAAGGTGATGGTAAAAATATAGTTTTTGATAATTACTAATTTCATGAAGATCCCTATTCTTAAAATTAATGCGATGGGTGGTAAAACTTTTGTTGATAACATGTTAAAGTTATTGATTAATGAGCATTTAAGTTTATTTGTACTGTAAATTTTTATTTTAATAATTAAGAATAATTATAGATTAAACCAAAGAGACATGTGTAATTGATTTTTGTTTTAAAGATCACAGATGAAAAAGTACTTTCATAGATTTATAAGAATGTAGAGGTGCCATAGCATATATTATTTTAGAGCCAGCTTGTAATATGTTGGTGAGAGATCAGAATTTGAACAGCCATATGTGCTTATAAGATTTTACAAACTAATTTTGTTTATGCAAACGAGTAGAATTGATATTTATAGTAATTAATACATCATTTTTCATCTTGATTAGGTTGAATATATTTATATACATGAATGCTAAAAAGAATTACATAATAGAGGAATTGATATGTGTACTTGAAAACAGGGAGGATTCAAAGTATATTTTTCTTTGACTTACATCTTTTAAGCTGAACACGTCCTTGCACAATGCAA